>QKQZ01030685.1:21474-35022 GCA_003595255.1 Solenopsis fugax | reverse complement strand
ACTTAAAATTTAGAGTGGACTTTCTGGGACATGCAAAAATGTTAAAAATTTTTTACTGTGTAAATGTTGAAAAATTTTTTTGCACATTTGCTGGAAGAAGAAGAATATGTGAATGTCGAATAAATGGGGTTAATGTTTAGACGACATTCCTCATAAACCAGTTGGGATTATGCATTTCATCAGTATCGATGTCCGAGATGATAATTATATTTCTCCTGTTAATAATATATATCGAGACAAGTAATCCGCCAAGTATCTCGAGGAGCGACGCATAAATCCAATCCAAGATCTCGAATTTTTTCTCGATTTCTTAGACGCAAGAAGTAAATGACGAAATTGCGCAACGGTAAGGAGCCAATAATACACCGCCTGCTCCCGATGTTTGCGTAGGTATTTAGAGTACGCCCCGGGAGTACCGCGAACACGCGAGGTTTGTGGAAAAAATTAAATGAGATTAACACTTAACAAATTAAACAAATTCCGCCATCGCGTATAGACGACCCGGCGGTGTGGACGAGCAAATATTGCGTCGATAAACATTCCCGCTTCTGAAAAGATCCGCTTGTCTCCTCACTCTGCGGACTCCTCATCTTCGACCTCGTCTCGCCTTCTTCCTTCACGCTTTCCTTCGTCCACCGTACGCGTCAACTCGTGGATTTACACTCTTGACAGCCTGCTAGGAGAAGACAGACGACCTTCTTTCAAAGCATGCAACCAGCCACGTGGATCTCGAGATCCATACGCAACCATGGAAAGGTGTTTTCACTGTACCAAATATAAATTTAGTTAAGTAATATATTGATATAATAAATTTATTCCCTCGAATTTTTTAAAAATCATATTTCACGAAAAATTATTTATCATTTTATTATTTCCCAATGATACATCGATTGATCATCTTGCGAAACGACTCGTGCTTGAACATAACATATTGCTGCTTTACAAATATACATATATATTCAAGTATATATTCACGCACACATGACTCGCGTAAAACATTGATCACGAGTCGATCGGTTTCTTCAAAACAAATCTATACGATCATCCAAGTAATGTATCTCGCGCTGCGGCTGTCAGGAGCAGTGTTCGTGCTCGTTCGAGCTCGCAGTGTTTCAGGGAAAGCCGATCCGAACGGGACGCTCGCGGTACACGGAGGCGACAAAAGGAAGAGAACGTTTCGGTGCCTTCGCGAAAGCGTGCCGGTGCTCGGACCGGCAGACGACCGATTTCTCGAAACTAGGAAGTCTGGCGCGGTACACGGCCGTAGTAAGGCGCGCGTACGTGTGTACGTGCGCGCGCTAGAGTGTCGCGCCTAGACGCGCCGATCTCTGCGGTACGAGAACCTTGTGGGAGACCGGTCGACGTGACTCGGTCTCTAAAAATAGCCGACTAGAATACTGCGAAAAATCACTGTTTTTACGATAATTACCGTCACTTAGTGCCGCAGCGCCTTTCATCCACTCCTAGGACCCGTTCACGCGTACCTGACGCGCTCAACACTTCATCGGTCGAAGCTCGGCTTCACGACGACGTCGTCGCGCGTGAGACGCGCATCAAATCTGCGAACGAGCCAGCTTCCCTCGCTATCTTTGATCCATGTCGTGACATACATGGGAAAAGATGGAAATATCTATGTTTTCAAGATTACCGCGTACGTGCGTCAAGATTCGTCGTTGATGTCACGTGACAGCGAGAATTACGATGGAATAATTATCTAATCAAAGTATTCGACGACTGAAAATTCTACTGATATCTTGATTATACAACCGCTATCTCAATCATCTCCGTGTTATTTATAAATCTTTGATATTTAGCGAGACAGAGAAAGAACGTCCGTGATGAGGCTTAAAGTTCACGGCGAGAGTCCGTGATGCAGCCCCCGCGATCTTTTTAGATCTCTCGCCGTTCAACGTTTGATAAGCGCGACGCGAAAATAGCATACTCGTTGCAACGAACGTGTGTGATTTATCGCGGGAACTCCTTTCTCTGGAAAATGTAGACGGGCACGGTTTATCGGGGCATGGTCAATGTATCAAGGATACAATCCTTTTACACCAGTCCGCGTTTCAAATCGCAACTTGCTCGTTTACACAAAGGACAAAGTTCAAAACGGATCGCGAGCCGCGTTCTAACACACAGCCAGAAATATTCGGAAGGCTGAGAAAATGAGAGAGTTTGTTATTCTCCGCGCGAGTGAAACGTTTCGCGTGACGTCTTTGCCGCATACGCCGCAATGTTGAACCGTATATACAAGAAGGTAACCCTCCGGTGCAAGCGTAACAACGTGTGTGGGCACGTGTGCTCGGATCACAAAGGTCGCGCAATATAGCAGTATTCGGCGGCCACCGCGCGCTGCTCCCGTGGGCCTTCTGCCTCGCGAGGGCGCACGTAGGACCCGGAGAGCTCGCCGTTCTTCCCTTCCCCAATCTCGCAAATCTTCCTCTCCTCTCCTCCCGCTACCTGGTCGCTCGTTCCGTCCTTCCAACACGGCGATTCAAATAAGTCAACCGGATTTTATTCTTGTCTCTCGGATATTCTTTATAGCGCCGGCCCCGGGGGCCTCACCCCGTCTCTCCCCTTCTCTCACCCTCTCCCGCGCCTACGTACACGCGCGCCATACGTTATAATACGCAGGCAACAGTGTGTATGCGCAAAGTACAAGGAGCGGAGGCCTACAAGTGAGGCCCCATGTTCGGGGCCTTACTTATTGGACAGTTTACACGCCGCGTGTTTTCATGCTCCGCGCAGTCCCACGGAGACGTATTCGCGCCGACCGCTATAAAACATCCTCGTTCCTCTTCTAAACATAACGCATTCCACCGGCAGATTAAGTAATTTACCTCTTCCACATCTTACGCATGTATGTGTGAACTTGAAAGTCTCTTAATTCACATAGAGATACATGTACAACAATCCGTATTTTGACAATCGATAACGTACTCGAACATCAGCGGTATAGTAAAACGGAGGCACATTTCATGCAGTCGTCAATATTTCATCAACCGTAGCTTCCCTCGTACGTCATCGCGTTCGTATATACCGCGATTAAAATCACGGACGCGGCGCGGCTGAAGTATAGAGGTTCTTCTGCGAGCGCAGATGGGAAAGATACGTTTTCGATCCACGTGGACTCTGCGGATGTATCGACCCCGGGGGCCTTACGGGCCGCGGTTAAGGGGCCGGCATAAGTCTCCGGGAATAGCGGCTAATAATATGCGCGCGAAGTTTATTTCGCCAGTGGATTCATACGTCACGGCTTTATTGTGCGTCCGTTTCTCCGCGGGTCCTCCAGAGGGGAAGGATCCCGTGAGACGGCGTTTGCATGAAAATACGCTAGGTGATTGAGTACTTTAGAAAATTTAAGCGCTATAGATTACACCCCGCGAGGGAAACAATATTGTCCGACGGTGGCTTTCGGTCTACCGCGAGCAGCCGTTACGACCGATATTCTTACAGACAGAAGACTCTGCGGTGTCGCTTCTTCCGTCGAAGAATCGAACGAGCAACAACGACATTTACATATGTAATTATACTGGCACTTTTTTATTGAGAATGCTCGTGTCGCTTGGTAGTCAGATAACCTTTACTCTTTTTTTTTCTGTGCCAAATGAAACTTTGTAATGCCTACGAACGTATATGCGTTTCATAACAACGTACGGCTATCAATAGTGACGTAACGGCAGGATAAAGAAAAGTACATGTTTTTTTTTTTCTTTCGTAAATGATAGCAGAGTGGATTTTTATTCGATTTATATAACTATTTGTAGTCCAATAACTGTATAATTTATTCCATGAATCATTTATAGCAATCGAGAGGCAATAATGGGTCATCAGTAGGAGGGTTGTCTCCCAACCATCATCGATAAAGGATTTATCTGGGGGCAATCGGGGGTTTTTTTCCTCAGAGGGAAGCCGCGAATGGGCCAAGCAATGTGCACGTGTGTATGTGTGTCGAGGTGAAAAGGTATATGTACCAAGGGAGAAAGAAATGCGAACACGGCGAGATGTCCTCCCCGCGGCGAGATCCGGTCGGACAGATGATTATCGGGTATATAGGAAATTGAAAGGGTGTCTAAGGAGGTGTCTAGGCACCACTCCGCGGGGGCGGTTTTCTCAACGGGGTGGCACGGCTCGACTTATGGGGTCTTAAGGGCGTTCGGATGCGGACACCCACACGGAAAGATGGTGCTCGCCGATAGCCGTTGCCCACCACGGATAATAGGTTCTACGGGTTTCTTATATAGTCCCGCAGAAGTCACCTATCTACTTCTTCGACTGTCTTAGCTTATCCTCACTGACCGAACAAGGATAACCTTCGCCCTGCTATCTCCTTGCCACTATCTATCCTCCTCGCGCGACCCTCTCTTCTCTTCTTTCTTTCGATCAGGTGCACACCTCTTCGCGTTCCTAGATCGCTATCTGCCAAATCACTATCAATCATCCGGGTGATCCGGACACCGGATGCTCGGGCCAATCTCCTGTAAGCCCTCTTCTTCTTGCTCCTCGCTCGCGATAAATAAATCGACCGATCGGCTTTAACGAGCCGTCCTACGTGCGAGAAGACTCGCTGCGTGAACCGGCGGAAGAGTTTATAAGTATTAAACGCGGCAGGAATCGGGAGTTGATGTTGCTTGAAATATATTCATTCCCGTTACGTAAAAAAAACTCAATGATAGTTTCGTATATCTAATCACGTATGTATATACATTAAAATTTGAAAGGTTTGTTTTACTTTGGAATAAATCTGCCGCGGGCAGTTTATAGTGAAATTCGAGGACTTCTGTATCGTCCCGCTCGGATCATCGATCATATTCTCTAATGGCTAACGAAAGTCGGGACAATGCGCGACAGGATTCATCTCGTTCTCGATGAAAGCCGCGGGCCAAGCGAACGCGAGCTCGTCAAATCGCAATTAGACGGACGATTTAAAAGAGATTTTTCACGATGATGATGATAGAGTACTGGCGCACAGATCACCCCGAACTCGTCTCGTATCGCATACGCATTTACGTCCTTTTTTTTTCATGGCGTACGTAACGTTTCTTAATTAACAGTTTATCGATTATTAGCGACGTAACATGTAAATGACGCTCCATAAAGCGCGGTACACGCGAAAATTACACGTTACGTATTCACGCAATATCCCCGTGGAATGTTTTCTGACGTATTTCCTAATGTGATCGTAAAATCATATAAACAGCAAGAAAATCTTTCGTAGATCTTGACTCTTTGCATTCTGAGCATGCATGGCGACTAACTTTCAACAAATCTTTATCATTTACTCAGTATTATTGCAAAATAGTTACGAGTGCCGTTCACGAATATATAGAGAAAATAAATAGAAATTTACTAAAAATGATTTAATGTTTTATATATTTACATAGTCTTCTCATGTAGGAGTCAAAATAGATAGACAAAATAATGTAAATACCTTGAAAATATATTGTTTATTTTATTAATAAGAGAATGGCTTATTATTTGTTTTTAATACAGATTTTATCCTTAAAATAAGATCAGACAATGCTTAAATAGTCACCAGTGCAATATACTAGTAAAATATTGTTTTTTTGGAAGAATATCTTTTAAGAGGTATTGAAGGATACTTAAGAAATATTGAATAAGAAAATTTGTTTTTTATTCTATTCTTCAAAACTACTTACAATGATATTTAAATCAGGTAGTTGACTGGAAAAAACGATGAAGTTTTCAGGAACATAGAGCAATTTTAAAAAACAGTGTGAGAAGCAAATTTCTTCCTCCAATATCAATCTATAAAGTCTGCTACCACCCCCTATATTTCGAAAATGGCTCAAATTACGAGAAACTGCGCGATATGTGTCCGATCATTTCGAGGGGCTACTTTATCCCTTCAATCCCTTTGAAAAGGTAGCTTCTCGAAATAATCGAATTCATATTTTCACAATTCGCAGTTTTTCACAATGTTGAACCGTTTTCAAAATATAGAGGATGGGAACAGAGACTTTACAGACATCCTGTATAATCAATGGAAAGATATTCTGTTAAAAGAATAGTACACCATTGATTCTAAGCATTTGCATGACTTTATTCCGAACAACGATAAAATCTATGCTGAAGACAAATGGTAAATTAATTTCTTCCTAGTAAAAAAGATAAGTGTATATTCTAGATGTTTATATTACTTTGTCCATCCCCTATTACTTGTACAGTAATTTTAAAAATTTTGCTCTTTATATTTGTATGTAAAAAGTGTAAACGAGATACATGAAGACATTACTATAGCAAATACAAGCGCAAAGGTGTATATTAAACGAGTGTCCAGGACACAACCATTATTAATCCGCTCTTTGTAAGTCGATTCCTTATAACATAGAGATCGTATTACGCTATGCGCAACGATCCGAAACCGTATCACCTCACGCCTTTATCATTATCACGTGTGCCGATAAGTATCGGTATTCATAAAGTATCTAAATCCTAAGTGTGACCGCGCACGCAGCCGTCGCACGTGTGGCACAATTTTTACCGTTAAACACACAAGATTGACATTCATTACTACATGTCAAATATTATGCGTGAATGATGAAAAAAAAAAAGAAGAAAAATTGAATCGCTATCGAAACTAATATTTTTAGCACGTCGAGTCGAACGGACAAATAGCTTTAAAATGTGTGATTCGAAGGATAAATTAATCGATTGAATCGGACTACATGTGTTACAAACACTTGACTGGAAGACGCTCGTCCCACTTTAGCAACTGGACTTAACATATCTAAAAACTTGATTTATTATTAAATCAAAGCAAATCAATCTGCTTAAAAAAATAATCGTATACAGATCTTAATGTCGAAGATTATTCTTGTGAGATAAATTTCTCTTCAGCGTTGTCGCGATATCGATTATTGGCAGCAAAGTTCATATCATCCATTTAACGTTAAACGCGTGTATAATGAAGACTACATTAGCACCTGACAGATTGCCCCGTCGTTGTCGCCGCCCACAAAATCGACACACATCACATTCCCACATAAAGCCGCGTCTCTACAAATAAAACTTTCAAGCCTTCTTCTAAATACCTTACAATCACCGGCAAGTTCTCGAGCGCTTTATTCAGAAATAAAGATTCGCCGGCCGATAAACGGCGTAGAATTGTACGGACCGAACTGGCCGCGCGAACGAGTGTCGAATCAAATATCCCATTGCCGATGGGGGACCATCGGCGGATTTTACATCGTCGAGTTTACTCGAGTGGGACCGCATCGAATGTGGACGCACGCGGCATCGTAGCCGATAACCCACTTCGGCATCTGGAATCGGATCCGAGATATCCAAAACCCGATATCCGGGAGGGGTCGCGAGGGGGGAGGTCGTCGTCGTCGTCGTCGGTAGGAGGCGAAAAAAAGCGTGCAGGCGGATACCTCGACGACAACGGCGCGCGACTGTCGGAATGCACATAAACTCGCGGGTTTAACCAGCGCGTTGCATCGCGCATCGCGACGACTCGACGGGGGCACCGGCTTGAGCCGCTCTTTCGCCTACTCGCTTTCGTACAGCGAGAGAATACGCAACCCTTATTTTCGCCTCGAGGACGTGCACATGCTCGTACGATAGGTGCTTAAGGCATCCGCCGGCTGTTCTCTCCTTCCCCCTTCGTGGACTCCGATCAGCCATACCTTCCCGTCGATGAATAAAAGACGAACCGGTACGTGATCGTGAAAATTATAAGTCGATATATTAAAAGTCGCGGTGTCCTGTACCTGTAGACAGCGGTCCGCAAAACTGTGCCAACCACTTAATTTACGACGGGAACGGCGTCGCCGATAACGAACGAAATTTCGCGACGCAGGGAATTTCGGAGGACCCGTTTTGCACGAGTTTGACCTGGAACTTGACGAATGAATGGGACGATGAAGATAAATAAAACGCTGAGAGAATAAACACGGGATTAGCATGCATATGTTTTATTAATTTATTTAAATTAATTATGTTTGACTAATAAAGGAACGGTCGGAACCCTCACCGATTTCCATGACCTTTGGTTATGTTGTAGAACATTAAAAAATATTAGACTCATTTTTTTATCTGCTTATCTTGAGGTTTAGGGGTTGAAACATCCCTTCGAAAATAATGGATTTTTCCATTTTAGCGAATATTTTTGAAACTAGGTGTATGAAAAAATGTTTCAGACAAAAATTTTATAGTTTTTTATATTCTGCATAACGGTATATTCACTTTTTTGAAAAAAGTCGAATTTAAAAAAATCTATTATTTTCGAGGGGGTGGTTTCCACCCTAAACCTCGAGATAAACAGATAAAAAATATGAGTCTAATATGAATCTAATGTTCTACAACATATCCAAAGCTCATTAAAATCAGTATGGGACAGTTCCAATCGTTTCTTTGTAAGATGTATAAGTCAATTTAAATTCATTAGAATTTTTCAATAATTTAGTATATATTAACGTATTAATTGTGTAATAGAATTAAGTAATATTGTCATAAATACTTAATACGATTATTAACCCTCAGCTGACACNTACTTAATACGATTATTAACCCTCAGCTGACACACTGCACAGAAAAAAATGAGTATCAAATCAACAATTCATTGTTTCATATATAAGCAAGAATATAAAATCATCTAGGAAGATTTGATAATCTTAAACAGACATAATTTGCTTACATGAAGAAACAAAATTTCTTTAAGATTATAAAATCTTCCAAGAAGAATTTATATTCTTGCTTATATATGAAACAATGAATTGTTGATTTGATACTAATTTTTTTTTCTGTGTGGGTATCATACACCCAGGCTGTTTACAAAAATGTTTGGCATTCGTAAATCGTTCGCTCCTTCTTTTCTGAATATTTCAAATATATTCAACTTCTCGATTTTCGCACCTATTTAGTCTTCTTCTTGACCTTCTGATGTATCGATTAAAAAAAATTATTCACATTGCATTACGTACCGAGATATACGCAATTGAAAATGGTCGGGTGACGTACACTCATGTGTGGCAAAATATCGAATCCAATATAGTGTGTCAGCTGAGGGTTAAAATGACTTTGATAATAGAGGTGATTTGTACATGTACAAGTTTCTAGAATCTTCGCAAAATCTTTTTACGGAATAAACCTGATACAATCGCTCTTTTCAACATGAGCAGAGTACGTTCGGAAAACGCTGTAGTTATCTCATGAGATCCATTCAAGCAGATTCTTCCATGGGCGTCTCATCGATCCTATCTCGGTGCACCCGTTCTACTACACAAGAGCATACAACCGATCCTCGCCGAGGTTCTGTACAAGTCGAATCATACGTGCAGGTCCGAATCAATGACACTGCGAAAAAAGCAATCGTTCCCCGCTCTTTCCGGCAGCTGCTGAAGAAGAAGAAGAACTCCTCGAGTTCCACGTAAAAACGAGTTTCATCGTGTGTCCGGTTTGGCAACGCCGATGGTCCATTCACCGTTAACCCCTGAGATAGGTTTGCGGGAGCTCGAAGATCACACCGGAATCTACGGGCGAGAGGGAAGGCGGAGGGGAACAAAACTTGTTATTCCCTAAAACCGAAGTCCCTGGTCGAACATACGAGCGTACGATGATACCTGGTACGTATTTCTCTCCCCTCCTTCTCCTCTCATTCTATCTCTCTCTTTGCTTATCGATCCTTCTCTGTCTCTCCGTCGTGTCTTCGCCTGATATGGCTGGGCGTATCGTTGCGCTCGGTTACCAAACTGGACATAAATTAATCCCGTCAAATGTCCTCATTCGTTACCCGATCCTGGAGTCCCCCCTGGCCCGTTCTCTCGGGCACCGCTAAGCAAGGTTAATCTTAACTTATAGGTATGAGGCTTGCGTAAGCCTGTACCCAACCGACTACCTGCCAGCAGCGGTGCCCGTTCGCCCGCTCGTCTGCCGGAACCACCACCACACCCCGGCACCTTTCTCGAAGCCATGCACACCTGAATCTAGCAAAGTGGCACGAATTTCTGAAATGCCGAGCAAGCACCGATAACCGCGATAAACGATCCTGTCGCTGTACGCTAATCGACCAGATAAGCTAATTAATTTTCAGTGTACATAAGCTCTCTTCATGAAGCATTCGATAAATCGTGTATTTGGTATAACCCGAAATTTCACTTATTATTTGATAAGAGAGAATTCGACCTACAAAGACGACTGTAATGTTAAAAATTATTTTCTAGATAAGATTTTTAAAAAATATTAGCGTTATTATACATGATTCCTGTAAAAAGACAACATACAGTTTCTTAAGTATTACGTAAGTATATTACGTAAGAAATTAATATAAATATATGATTGACAATAAAATTTATCTTATAATAAATCTTATAGATAAATCACTGTATCTCTAATTGATCAGGAAGAAATCGACACTGAATCATGGTTTGAGAATATTATAAACCCGCTGTAAAAATGATGCAACAATAAGATACAGCCGCAGTACTAAAAGTACAACTAAGGATATCGAGTTACCGGTTTCACGGGAGTCACCTTATCGGGTATTCAATCACGGAATGTGTCGGAGTCTGTCGAGCGTTCGATCGTGAATGATCTCGTCTCCAGAAATGGCCACTACGAACATTTATAAAAGGAGAACGCGTTGGAAGTAGTACCAATGCTAATGGCAAAAAGAGACGAATTTCCGCAAATAGACGTCAACGAATAAATTATTTCGAAAACAAACATGAAATAAGGAGCAACGTGTTATTGCTTGCGTGTCAACAAGTTAACTATCAGTTGATCGCGTATACTACAAGGTTGGAAATAAACTTGAAAAGAATTGAATGAAAATCGTGCGCGCGCGTATGTGTGTTTGTGTGTGTGTGTGTGTGCGTGCAGATGTACAAAAAATGAGCAACCCTTCGAAGCAGAAGTTCCAAGAGACACATAATTTGTGGTATAGCGACCCCGCGAAAGGACGAGCATTAACTACACCCTGAGCTATTGTTCCGTTTCATTTCAGGGCGCCACGGGCACTCACACCCCCATCGAACGTACGCGGGGATAACGCATCCCCATGCCAGGAGTCCGCTCAAAGTTATCGCGCTGGCTATAAAACAATACTGCTCCGTTACAACGAGAGAGAGAACATATTGCGGTTATTGTTGAATTAAGCTGTGTCGCGAGGAAGGGTAGATTTTACCATATGAACGTAAATTTACTCGGTCATCGGTCTACTGTGCTCATGTTGGTTAACATTAATACAAAATTCTTTTAAATCCCTTGTATTTTCAATATATTAAGTTTTTTCAGAACTTGTGATTACTTTGTGCAGTACCGTGAAATGTGAAAAAATTTTTCGACGAGAGATGAGTCTAATGCGACTTCCCTTCTTTGATTTTTTTTTTATCATCTCGAACATATATACGTGATAAATTCTATCGATCAATCGTTAACGAGTCGTCGACGATAGCGCCATTTAAAGTTCGCACCATCTTCGTAAAACGAAAAGACGGAATTTCGCCTCAACATTTTCGTACGTATTTCTCACCGTGTGTGGTACAGAGAAAAAAAAAAGAAGAAAAGGGGGTGAAATATCGAGTGCCTTCGGTACCTCTGGCACTTTCATCCCTTCGTGATCGCGCGGCGCCGGTGGATTCAACCTATTCCAGAATCTCCCCGAGGTTCTGGTACGACGGGGTGTCTCGCGATTTATGCAAAATGGTACGTAGCTCCCTCGGGAGCTTCTCAGCCCGGTCGACCCTCTATCTAACACGTGCGCAACCGTGGCGTGCCGGGGGCCCCCTCGGTGCCACCCCCCGTTTTCTTTTTCGTGGCTTGCGCTCGTCGGGAGGTCGATCTCAGGGCAGAAGGGGCCCTTCGTACCTTACGGATGCGTTTTCTACGTATTTCTCTGAGCGAACGTGCGAGCGAATGAAGAAACGAGCGCTCGCTCCTCGCGACCCAGATGTTCCGGAATTCTTTCATCCTTCGAAATTTCTGTAGCAAGTCAGATAACGTAGCGGAGTGATGCACGACGAAACGGGTGTCTGGATTAGCCTATTCAATTGGGACTTCGCGATTGTGGCTTCTCAATAGCGATGCATCACTGTTCTGCGAATTGACTCTTTCGCGCGCGAATAGTTGGAAAAAAAATAGAAAGGATTATTAAAGTTCTGAGAATTAGATATTTCGTACAAGCGTTTATCATTATAATTATAAGTGAGCACATATTAATATCATGAAAAAGGATTTGAAAAAATGAAAAAAAGAAGAACAATTATAGAAATACGTATACTTAACAATATAAAGGGTATACTTTTCTAAATTGTAATTGATATGTAGCACGTGTCCGCAGAAGCTTTCATTCTCATCGAAGGGTGTCGGAATAAATAGGCACTTACGAGCCGGATGATCAAGAGGGACCGTGGATCATTTAATTTAATTACCTCGCGGGGGTTAATAGAAGAGATAAAGGTGGCTGCGTTCAGACTGGATATTATACATCGTGGCCGAGTGTCGCTCTACAGGACCCTCCAAAAATAAATCCTGCCATCCTGACAAATGCGCGGAGCATTTTGATTCCCCCTCTTTCTCGCCGTCGTCATTAAAAACTTTCGCACTACTTCACTCCAAATAAGACGTTGGAGCAATGCGATGGAGATGTGAGAACGGTTTATCTTATAGTTGAATCTTTATTAAAATGGAGGAGTTTGTGCGAAATGGATAATAACAAGTGTATTCTACAAAGCTTCTTTTTAGATGCTATTTAAATAATTAAAAGTAAGAATTCTTACTTTTAATTGTGGTTACAAATGTTATATTATCTGTAAAAGATACAAAAGATGTGTTTTATTTAAAAAATAGATTTTTTCATAATATAAAAATGTGTTGTTGGAACGTTATAGAATTGGCCAGGCTGACCCTCGTTCCAAAAGTCAGCGGCGATTTAATTTCATAAACCGCAACTGTTGCCTCTATTTAGTTCGAATGGGAGCGCGACTAATAGTTATGATCCCTGCGCCAGATTCTTAATAGAGTTCTTCCCCTTTGGCCTGAAATCGCAGCCTGCGGTCAGACTGTCAATAATGTTAGATACGAAAATTGTCCACGTTATTTTCGTCACAATATTATATATTTTAAATATTTTGAAGCATAAAAAGAAGATCGAAGGACTCTTAGACTCTCCCTATTTATTAAGCCGCTCCTCTAACAGTACGAATTCTTCGACTGTTCTTGCGACACCCACCGCTTCGAAAATCCGCTGGATTAATTTAGACGTCATCTTTAATCCAAAACCCGGTCTCTCAGCTCGCCATGCCCACTATAGACCTCAGTTTCTCCTTCGATAATTTCGACGGGCGGTCGCATTAACGACATCCCGATGATACGTCGGGGGGAGAAGCGGGAGTCAATTCAACTGGAGAAGAAGAGCGAGGAGAGGAGAGGAGAGGAGAGACGGTTCAGTGTGCCGCGCGGATGTCTCCAGCATTGTATGCAGATGAAGAAGGCAGGGCGACAATGACTCGGGACGACGGCGACGGTCGGGGACCTGGGCCCGTTCGTCTTAAACCGAAAGAAATCCATCCGCCACGAGAAAGG
>QKQZ01030685.1:0-21466 GCA_003595255.1 Solenopsis fugax | reverse complement strand
CACGAGAAAGGGGTGTCGCGGGGCTCGGCGGAGGGCTCGGCGGAGGGCAGGGGGTTGCCTGCTTTGGCTCGTGCTTGGCACACCAGCGTGCTTGCCCTCCTCCGGCACCTCCTTCCAGACACGCTTATGTACTACGCGTCCATACATTAACATGTCATCATCGTGTAGAAACCGAGCTGATCGAGGTGAACCTTCTCCTCTTCTCCTCCTCCTCCTCGTCCTCCTCCTCTTCCTCCTCTTTCCTCTCAGCCCCCTCGGCCAAGCTGCTCGTCCAAGGCTCACAAGTCGAACGTGCCGTCGTCATCAGACGCAGAGACGTGACGCCCCCCTGTGAAGACTTGCCTCTCGAAAGTCTCCTCTCGCGCGGATTCAGCCGGCCTCTTCTTCGTGGGCGTTTCGTTTGCTCGCGCTGGATATCGCGGGCAATTCGTCACGGAGATTCGTGCCGGGCCGTTTTATAGACGGAATAATTACTTTAAGGCCCTGCGCACGCCTGCCCGTCGGCGGCGTTGTCCTTTTTGCGGCGGCCAGTCGATTTGTCTGCGGCGAGTCCATCCTTTCTAAGCGTTCTTGAGTAACGCCACGACCTCAACGTCCGAAACTATATACGTCTCTATTCGAAGCAATTATTATGACTGCTGACTTATGAACTCTACACGTCTAAATTTAAAAAAAATTGAATAAATACGTAATTTACTTTTCTCAGACGAGCCAGCGGAGCGATCGGTCACTGGGCAACGACGTAAAAATTCACGTGGTCGCGCGTGATTCGAATCGCGAATGAGGTCCGATCTTTCCACAGACAACGCAGAAATAAAGGACACACGGGCGACAAGACGAGAAGCCGCCGTCGTGTGTCGAGCATCGTTTTTAGCGGGACAGAACGGACGGTGGAATCAGACCTTGGAAAATCGTTTACGAGAGAATTTCGGAATCGCAAAGGGAGTTCGGGCCATTCCAGCCGGTCGATATGATTCTGGGGGTTGTTTGGCAGATACACGTACACACAGGTACGTAGCCGACGGCCCTTCCGCGCCAGCTCTCGTAACGGAAAAGAGGTATATAGACCAGGCGTTGGTGGTGGTGATGGTGGCAGCGACGGCGGCGGCGGCGGCAGCGGTGATGGTGCAGGAAGGGCTGGATTGGTAAACCGGTCACGTAATGCACGGCGATGAATGGACCCGCCGAGTCGAGCCCAAAGCCGGGAATTGGCTACTGGGCATACCACCGACCATCTACCCCACTGCGTCAGCTTTAGCCACCCCACGGCAACGTAAAATTACAAAGAGGTGCTCAAACCTGAGCTATCTCGCGTATCTGCCGTCACGCAAATAGAGACGGCGGGTTGCTGCGAAAATTCCAGCCGCGACGCGTGTGTGTTTCGTTTTGGAAAAAAAAAGACCGATGTGATGCGACGTAATCGATCGATTACACAGTGAAACGTATGGAAATAATGAAATAATCTGAGCCGCGCTATACACAAATTATAAAACAGTTGCAGAAATGTAAATTAGGTCTTTTTATATCAGATTATAATTATTCCTGTAATAACTATTTGATCAATTTTTTAGATAACTATAATTTTCTAAAAAACTTGTATAAAAAGAACATTAGAATTTAACATTAGAATTATAATTTTAACAGGCATTATCGTGTAAAATGTAAGACTTGCCTCATTGCGACGGTTTTAATCACTTCTCAATAAATGTATGTAATTGGTATAATGACGTCCGTATCTCGTCAATCTCGTAACAGTTTGTATGTAAATGGGCATATAATAAAGAAAATAAATAAAATTAACGTTTTAGTAACTTGAAAACTTTCTGTATCTCCCAAACTAATTCTCTCGTTTTCTTTCAAGACAAAGTGCACAGTATCAAAACAACAATTCAATAACAACATATTATACATAATCGCGCAAAGTCAGACATTTGATATTGAATGTACTATGATTATGAGCCAGACTGCGTCAGCTTTAGTCAGCTCTCTCAAGACCATAAAAAAGGCGTTCAAACCGGATCTTGCTTTATTTTTAAACCGAACGTTTAAGCAAAATTTTCTGCGCGCAGCCTACAATAATATCACATCTCATAGCGATGTTATATTTTCACTTAATTATTCACTCAAGATAATACTTTGGCAAATCAAATTCCACAGATGTAAATAAAATAATGTACAATAAAACATTCTACTTACGGATTGGAGCCGCCGATTCATGAGTGACGCGTTCGAGGAGTGGAGATTTCGGAAGGTCACAGGACGACGTTATTCGTAATCAGGATTCCATTTACGGAATTCTCTCGGGCCTGGCTCCTCGTTGTCATACCGTAGAGATCGTCCTTCCAGCTCGGACTTGTCGGCGAGGCCGAAGCGCGTACCCCTACGCGGGTGGGTACTCCTGGACCCCTTATGCAATCTACAGCAAGCCTCTGATCTGCCATAAAGTCATTTCATAACCTATCCCGAGGGTTAAGTACCCCTCGAGTCCCAAATCCCGAGTTAAGCGCGAACCCACCGAGAGCTTCAAACTTTCACGACACGATCTCTGGTCTCTTTCCTTCCTCATTTCCCCGTCCACCTTTCGCCTTCCTCGCTGTTATCTTTCGACAATTAAAGCTACAGAGCTGATACTCACTGAAAAGTTGCTCGAGGAGCGGCGGCGCGGTCGATTATTTCTGCGACTTGCGGCAAGCCCCGCGATACCCTAACAAGTCCCCTTTAATTTATCTCAAAATAAGCAAGTAGACTTCTATATAATTGATATATTACGAAATGTAAATTTTTTTTCTATTACGTCATTGCTAAAAATTCAATTAGAGCTTAGATGATAGTTTGACCTTTCGTGTTAAACTGTATTGTCAGACAAAAGTTGTGATGAAAGAATACTAATGCTCTAAGAAATTAACGTATTTTCTGTCCGCGAACAATACGACGTATTAATTTTACGATTCGACGGATATCAGCGGTGATTTTCTACGATTAATCTCGACACTGACGACCAACACTATTACGTGAAGCCGAAGCTGAACAAGATCGTGCATAAATTACAGGCTGTCTCGTACGCGTTTGCGACGCAATGGGTTCCCGGCAGCTCGTGGAGGAGAAAAAACGCGTTGACACTTGCGTCGGAATTAAAAAGTAAAAGCTCGTTATAAATCAAACGCCTTGTCAGCGGGTGTGGCGGCTGGCCTTTAAGTCGCCGTGGGAGGGTGAGGGGAACGGTGGTGGTGGTCGGGGTGAAGGCGAAAACCCTTTCGTTAATTGCGCATCGCAGATGCCGGGCTATTGCAGGCGGTCTTTACGAGCCACTCTTCCCTCCCGGTGCACGGTGAACGACCGTGGAAAAAAGCTGAGCTTCTTTGTAGCCGAGGAAAAGTTCGGGCCGTAAGCTCCGAAAGTGCCTTTAAAAGCGATTACGACCGTGCCCCGTAATCGTAACACGATCCGTTTACCGCGCGCGGAAAGAGGAAGAGGAATTAGACGTGTTCGACAAATTTTCCGTAGGACGCGTAGTCCGCGGCATCGGCAGTCCGCCTCCAAATTCCGAACGACTTCGGAAGACTGTAATTAAACGGTGAGCCGCTCGCGCTCAACGGTTCGAATGAGATTTTGTCTCTGGATCTCGCAGCGGTGAGAAATAGTCTTGTCACGACTTTGCCATTTTTTTTTCCTGTGTTACTTTTCGATCTCGTTAATTTGGCGATCTCTGATTAAAGTCAGAGATCCAGCCTCATTCGATAATTACGTTCGATCATTTAGAACTTGTGTCGATCCGTCTTTCGAAGTGCTTGGGACACGGTGACTTCTCCGAAGAAAACGAGGCGACGAATATACATAAAATAATGTATTTATTATAATACCCCACTTCGCTACAGCGATTAACATTGATTTAACACAATTTATACCGTAATTCTATATAATTATGTATTTCCACACACTGACACGATGCCTGGCTGGGACTGGATTCTGGAACGATTGCTTGCAGGAGGACGATGCGAGACAACTCTGTAAGCTAAAACACAAAGGCAAATATTCTTATTGGAGGTGCTCGAGTGGCCGGCGCCCGATTTTTTTTTTCACGGCTTAATTCACGCGTGCTTTACTACATAAGCACGGAATTAATATTTCTGCAACGGTGAGGCTTTAACTCATTACTGTCCCGCGGCACGACGCGGGGGAGGCGCGCAAATAAAAAGCGCGCAAGCTCGAGCAGTTACGAGGCCCCGGAGTTGTTGTCGTCCCCGTCTTCGGGAGGTCCACGCGAGAGAGTCGGTGGATATCTAAAGCGAGATCTCTTCTTCGCGGAGGAGGCTGCTGGCGACGGTGGAGAGAGAAGGTGGAGGAACCCCGGAGAAACGTTATTAATTGGCTACACGATAAAACAGTGTTAGTCCCCATTCGCTGTCCTTCGGCCGGACCCCCCCTGGCTTCCTCTTAAGATATGGGGCCACGCGACTTCCTCGCGCGCATGTGCGCGCGTGTACGTGCGTGCGTGTATCGCGAAGTTGGAGGTCCCGTGAGAATTACGAGGAAAAAGGAATCCCGAGGGTGCCGTGTGCACGACGAACGGACAACACGTTTCCGGCGAAATTCCTCGCGCTGCAAGAAACACGACACGATCTTCCTATATCCTCCGACACAAAAATAATCCGACATAAAAATGTTCGTGAATTGCGTCTAAAAAAAAGCATATTGCTTTATCGAACAATTAGACATGATCGAAACTCTTCTTAAACTTATCTCTTCACGGCAAGAACAATTTTGTTGAAGTATCTGAAAATTTAGCTAGATACAGATCTGAAAATAATTTTGTTGGTCATCAAAATAATTATGAAGATCATTAAAGTATGATGAGCAATGCTACACTGAGAAGAAAAAATTATTTTTCTGGACTAAATTTTTTCAATTCGATTAAATTTTGTTAGTTCAACTATTTATGTATTTGACTTAAATACATAAAATACTTGAACATCAACAGTTTAAGCATTTATATATTTAACTTAACTACATGTATATTTAATTTAAATATATAAATGTTTGAACTGCAGAAATTCAATCAAATTGAAAAATTTAGTCAAGTTGACAACTTTTTTTCATAGTATACACGATTTTTATATTCTAACATTTAGTTTGAGCATTCTATATAATTATTTTGTTTAATAAAAATTATTTTCAGATCTGTATCTAATAAAATTAGATTTAGATACTTTAGCAAAACCATTCTTTCTTTTATCTTTGTTTTCTGTTTCTATGTTTTCTCTATCTTATCTCCGGAGCTAAGAACATTTTTTTTTAGACAAAAACAATGTTTTTTGTACATGTCCTATAATCACAGATGATATAACGGAAAATTTTAACTCAGAAAAAAAACTGTAGTTACGTAAACGACTTATTATTAATTAAAATTAACTTTTTGCCATTTAAAACTGTCATAACACGTCGTAGTCGCAACGCCGCTAATCACAGTAGACGATTCATTACGATAATTATCGAATGGAAATTAACGCATACCATTCACATGCGCACACATTAATATTATTAATAGAGAATTAAAAAGCTACTGGACATATATGGGTCACTCTTGGTGTAAGAAATCCTTGATTTGATATAATCCAGATACAATCGGCAATCGAATGATAAATGCATTTATTCAAATATTTATACGATGATAAATAAGAGAGAGAGAGAGAGAGAGAGAGAGAGAAAGAGAGAGAGAGAGAGAGAGAGAGAGAAAGAGAAAGAGATAACAAGGATTATGCAGTCAAGCATAAAGCTCTTTTTTTTCAAATTTACTTCCTATTTATTTTCATTCCTGCGAAACATCATCGATCGCCGCGATCGATATCATTTGCTAACAAAATCTCATTTACCTTGAGTAAATGATATTCTTCAATATCATTAAATAGTGCAACTTGAATTTGCAAACAAAATCTGCTGTGAAGAAAGGGAGCATGCGTAAACGTGTGTTTTTGTGTTTAGGTATTGCATTGCATATCACGTGCACGCGTTTCGCGTTCCGTATCTCTCTCAACTCGTCTGTCGAGACTATTCCTTGTATTTTAAATGTGCCATTAATTAACGAGCGCGTGGAAAACGAGCGACGCGAAACGCGAGAGGTACTGTAGATGCGAGCGGCGATATGTACGGTCTAGTTCGATTTTAACGCGGAAAATGGAAGAATAGTACGCTGCGGCACCAGGGGCATATATTTTCGAGATCCACCGTTCTCTTATCCGCTTACATCTTTCCGCCCCTTATAGTCCTCTTTCTCTATCTGTCGTCCCCATTGATTTTTTTTCTATTTTCTGCTTTCAGCTTTTTTTCTTTCTTTCTCTTTTGTTCTCTCTTTCTTCTCTTTCTCTTCTTTCCACTGTCCTATCCTGCTCTTCCTCTTACATCGACAGTTTCTTTGCTTCATCCATTGCACACGTACGTATTCGTTGTCGATGAAATACATATAATCGCGTATGTATGGTACTTCTATCGGTTCTCCTCCTCTTCTCCTCCTCTATTTCTCTATCTCTCCCACTTCCTCTCTCTTTCTCTCACCTTCCCCTCTTCTTTTTATTTCTTCCGTATCGGTGCGTGCATCCGTGGGCCGTTGTTGTTGCTGTTGTTGTCCCTCCCGCGGATGAGGGAGCGAGCATGAGGGCTATAGGCCATAAGGGCTAACAAGGCGATTACTCATGCCTTCCATAAGAAGAAGTTACAAGCGGCTTCGAAGGTTTATTGCGGCAAATGGCGAAATTTGTACCTTGCTAACGATTGGCCGTCTTTTTTGCTTGTGTCATCCCCTCCCCTCCCCTCTCCCTCCTCGCATTTTTTATCATCGTGTATGCATCCCCGATATGCGCGACCCTCGCGATTTAGCGTCCGATGCATATAATTATGCATTAAACGTCGATGTATTCTGAAAACGAGTGACACCAGCCTGTCGATCGCGGAATGCAAACGTATTTTATCGTTGCGGAAACTCTCACGCGGACTATCAAATATTTGCAGACCATACATCAATCAAATATCACGACAATCCTGAACGCGAGGTTGATAATATATTTTCAAAAATCCAACAGGAGAGCAAAGATAATAAAGAAAATAGAATAAGTTCGAAACTAATGTTTTTCTTCATTTTTCATTGTAGCGTTCCAAAATTTGAGTACATTATATCCAATAATTGATATATTGTGTCTCAGTGTGTGATATTCTTCTTGCCTTTCCAAGCCAAAAATCTTATTACTACAGTGGTAACAATAGAAAAATGTCTCACCTCAAATCCGACGATATTTGGGCCCGCCCGAGTGTCCTGACTGCGCGCGATCGACGGACGATTCGTCCCGGACGTCCCGAAAGTCCTGACGACCGATCCTTGACGGCTGGATGCTTCTTCGGGGGCCCTGACTAAGTCCGGCAGAACGGCGGCAGCCGGGCTGTGGTGAGCCGATCTTCGAGTTCGGTGGGTCCGAATATGGGTCCGCAAGACGATCGGCAATCCGATGAGGGCAGGAAACTGCAATTTCACAAAATAGGGCCTTAGGTTGGGTTCAGTCTTTATTCCGAGGTCAAATTCGCGGTCCACTTGTGTTGGAAAGGGGAACGGGACCCCTTTTCGGTCCCGCTCCCCCCTCACGTCCCCTTAAATCCCGGTCGGTCTACGGCAGCTCGAGCTCCGGCAAGCTCTAATTAGATTTTAAGTGAGAAATTGAGCCTGCCGGCAATTTTAAGGAAGCCGAACACACCGCCCTGATTAATATCATTATGTGCGTTCGCTTGTTACACCGTAGGGCCCACGAGATGGAATCCGCGGATATACAGGCGGATGCAAAACTCCTTTGTAATTCAGTATAACTTATTATTGCTCGATCGGCAACATATTTGCTTGAAAAAATATCCTATTAGAGTTCTCGAAAATTATCTTTTAAAAAAATACCGTTATAATCTACTGTTATAATCCTGCATATTGCACTATGTATTATGTAAATTAATTTTCTAGTTTATATAGAGAATAATAAACTGTATAAATGCTCTACACACTAGATGCAACGATGAGAAACCAGTGCCTGTATTTCGATCGATGAAAAATGTTAAAGAACCATCTACCATTTTTTGATTGTAGTAATCAAATAAATATCATTCTTGAAGCGTGCTATATCAAAATATGCAACGACTCTCGCGCGATCGTCGAGAGATAGCCAATGGCTCCTCGTCCCGGTGCCCGAAGGACGAAAGGCGGAAGAGAAGGCTCACCGAATAGCAACGGGGTCTCCGCTCGGAAGAAAGATATGCCATTACAAACGCTTATTTTCGGGTAATCGTGCGCGGTGCCATGAAAGGAACAACTTGCAATTATCATTGTTGTGGATGCATCGAGCCGCATCGGGCGGTCTCTTTTTTTTTTCCTTTTACACGATTACTCGATTCCTCCTTCTCTTGCCCCGAGGCAACGCTAATTTTTGCGTTTTGAGGAAACGAGGCCTCCGTTGTCCACGATCATCCTGCCGCATGTTCTCCGACATGCAAATCGTGCGTATCGGTACGCAAATTTCGATACGTGCATGGAAAATGCTCGGTAAAAATATAAAGTACAATCAGAGGTAAAGTAATTTAAACGATCGTTTTCACATACACACACACACACACCGTAGACGAATAATCGAAAAATAACTGAATTTACCGAGAGATTATAATTGAAAAAGTTATTGAATGTATGAAATCATACCTTCTTTTTGTTAAATAAAAATCTCTCAAACAGGTGGCAATTTCTCTCTTCCTCCATGCTAACGAAAATCGCGAATGCAAATTGAACAGAGGAGCGACGATTTCTCACCAAAACGAAACATACAAATAAATACGATGTTAAATATGTATAACGGACATTATTGCTACACGTTTGCTTTAATGACTGCCAGCTGTCTCGGCGCTACCAATATATGCCATAACAGATTGTATATATTATCTAATCGCTTAAACAACATATAATCATTAGGATTATATTAATTGTATTATTATCAAGTATAATAGTACGGGCGATGAATTAGAAGAGACTAGTCCGAGACAGTCCGTTGTCGTTTTTATAATGAAATAGTGAGTCCCGTACTATTAGCACGATTCAGCGGTGGAATATTTTTACATAAATCTTCATCTTCAACGTAATCGATGTGTGCGGTTGCACAGCGGCCCTGTTACCGTTGAATGCCGATGACGCTGTCGTTAGTGCAGGACGATCGAAATCATTAGTCGCGGCGAAGAGCCGTCATTAGCACAGCATTAAACGGTTATTAAGGCGTGCGCACGGAAAAATGTGATCTGACGGGGCGAATAAATTAGACAAGAAAAAAAGCCGGCGCGTACTATTAATCACCGGCCGTCCGATGTCGACCGCGTAGCGCCTCGTTTTATATCGATTTCTGATTCAGTGCTTTGTTTACTCGTCGTTTTGATAGCCGCAAGTTTAACGACACCGAAGTGTCGTAGCCGACACGCCGCCGTTTGCGATCGGAGTCGCATAAATGAATGAATGCAACCTCCGTTTGTTACCTCCCGCTAATTAAGCCTCGAGATTCTCGAGAGAGGCTTCGTTGACGTTTGCGTAATATCGAATTTTATTAAATATCTTGGCGTAAATCGTATTAAAATGCTAATAATTTCAATTCTTACACTGAGAGAAATCGTTTGGTAATATAGTAATCAAATGAATTTTATAGTTACTGGTACCAAAAGCTTAGTTACATTTAACAAAACTTTTTGTAATTTGTTGTATGAAAATAATTATTTGGTTAAGACTACAAATTGTTTGGTCAAAACAACTACATTACTATTTAGTACAATATAGTACAATACTATTTAGTAACTATCACTATAAAATTCATTTGATCACTAATCAACCAAACTTTGGTTGATTTTACAAAACATTTCTCTCAGTGTAGAATTCTAGACGAAGCATCGAGATTTCTAAATCTTCACCATTCGTGTGAATCATTTTGATCACAGGTACGAAATAATTTTTTTTCTGAAAGAAATCCGTCACGGTGATTACGTAAATGCCATTACGGAAGCGTCGTGCGTGCGTCCGGTTTCATTTCGTGGCATAATGAATGTGCGGTGGCGCGGTCGAGTAGACTTTACCCTCTTCGAAGCCGAGGCGACGCGAGCGACGATCATCGCGCTATTCATCAGCTGCGCTCTTTTACCACCGGCGTGACATGCCGTGGCTAATGGCACCTCTAAAGCGCCAGACAACGACGATAATCCTGGCGTTCCACTCCACGGGCACCCTTCTACATATGCGATTTCCCGAAATCTCGTGCGGGCGTCACGCGTATCACCTGTCGTCCACGCGCACGCTGGCGCGACGGGCACGCAAACGCAAAAAAATGTGTTAGCATGCAGGTAGCATAATTCTCGGTGACTTAGTGAGCTTTGATCTACAACTCGGTCTTTTCTATAGGAACACGCGCGGAGTTTCTAGTTCCTGAATAATTTTTTACGCTACTAACAATTAAAAAAATTGTGTTTTAACACTAAAACCGCTCAAAAGATGCTGATTTGGTAATTTCCTATATTCTTGTTTTCATTAAGTAAAGAGTTATTTTAATATTATTTGTATCATTAGAATTATTTGTATTGTATTCACATATATATTTTCAAAATATTCTATATTATATAATATAATATAAAAAAAAAATTGAAAAAGTTTAAATTACGGAACCAAAATTGCTTCGGTTCTGTTAATGTAACTTCTGTTTTTAGCTACACATTCTTATAATTATTTTGTCAAAGAAAAGCCTTTGATAGCACTACGAATTTGAAACTCAAGTTTCATTGTCTTCATCGAGATTTGAATATGTCGGCCTGTAATCTCCCTTTCCCCATTTTCTGCACTTTAATTCCGGGTATGAGATCTCGTGCAGATTACGAGGTAAATAAAGTTGTTAACGCACAAGGCAGGGAGTTGAAGTTATAAGTTTAAGTCCCTCGAAATTAATGCGAATAAACCAGCAGTTATAAAGTATTACACGTATGAAAGATTTATTACGTAGGAATAATTATATAATTCAACACGTTCAATGGCGCATAAATTTTGCGTGACTTGCCGCGTGATCGCGCGAAAAAAAATTAGGTATGCATAATTCCCTTATGTTATTGCCGGTCGAGTAATTCATGTGGTACTAAACGTGTTAATTAATCCGACGTATCAAGATTTAAAAGAGTAAATAAGCAGCTAGAAGCCCTGAATTTAATCGCTGTGTGGCTAAATAATAAATAAACGACAAGGATAAACATCGCGTATCAAGTAGTTCGTACCTCGAACGCGAGTAAAAAATGAGCTAGGAGGTTCCCACTTAACTTGACTTAATTAATGACTGAATCCATCATCGGGACGTTCCCACAATGAAGCAGAAGACCGCTTGCCACCCTGCGAAGTAAAGCCTGCGTGCAACCCTTTTTCTCAACGACCATCTCTTTTCACGCGTATTGCCGAGTAGACAAAACTGCGACGCAACTGGCTGGTCAGTTCACCTTTCCAGAACGAAGATCTCCGCCGCCGTCACCTATAACGGTCGTTCAGGACCGTTTCAGGAGGCTGAACTCGATTCCTAAACTGGATTTTGACAACACCTCGACAAAACATTTCGAAACGAAGACGAAGAACGCGAACCCTAGTTAAAATGAAATTGCGACAGAGCTTTTTATTCGGTGAGAAGTCTTCGAGAGTTATTGACTCATAATTCTAATTATAAACCATTAATTTCAATTTAAATTATTCATTAGAAAAAACTTTTAGAAATGTCGAAAACCAAAACATTACGTCTTAATCACACTACTTCGATTAATCCCTCTGGCACGTATTTATTTACGAAATCTCGAATTATAATTCGATTTGCACGAACGAGATGGAAGTCCGGTGTATCGATGTCGCGAGATCGTTGCCTTCGGCATCAAGTCATCAGGAGCGCGTGCAAGCGGCCGCCGCCCTCATCTGATGATAAATGATACGTTGAAATCTAGCGCGGCTGGAACCGTCCAGCAGCGATGCGGCGTGAAACTTCCTTCTCGACAGACGAAGACGCGGGAGAAGAAGAAAGAAAGAAAAAAAGGAGTCAAGAGAGAAAGAAAGGGAGGGAGAGAAGAGAAGTCTGAGAGACGAGTGCCTGTCCCAATGTTCTGCGTCGTAGTGACCGGTAACCGGTGGTGACCAGTGAGAGAATCCCAGAAAGCCGAGAGCCAGTCTTGCAGACTCCCGAAGGCTAGAACTCCTAGGGAATCCAAGCAAAACCGGTCCAGTCGGATCCGGAGCACCCGCTGGTCAGTCCGGGCTGCCGGACTATCCTCTACCTGATCTTCCTCCTTCTCTTCTCTCTCCCTTCCTTTCTCTCTCTCTTTCTCTTTCTCTCGTTCTCTCTCTCCTTCTACGAACGGCCTCGCTCTTTCGAGCACTCGAGTACGTCTATCCAGCGCTCTTGAAAGCGTGGTGGACAAAGCGAAGAAGAACCAGAACACGCTCCGCCGCCTGTCGAAAATCGATATTTCATGTAATTATTCGTGCGGTGCGCAAGGGAAATTCGCAGCCTCTCCATCGTTGTCGTCGCTACTCTCTCGAGGTCGGAAGAGCGAGGCGGATTCTCATTGTCGTATAACTACCATGCTCTTACATAACGGAAAAACATTCACAGAGAGAGAGAGGGGGGGGAGGGAGGGAGACAATCTTTACAGTTTGCGAGGAGCGTTTCAAAATACCAACGGTATGACGGATGCGGCTCGAACTAACTCGCGACTAACTCTTCCTTTCACTCCGTCCGTCGTCGTTGGCGCGATATATTTTTCGCGCGCTCGCCAGCGACGTCTCCACTAATGTCTTAGACTTTTTTCCAAGCGATAAATTCTATGATGAATTTCATAAATATCCCAGATGAGTCAATAGAATGTTATCCGTTTTAACGCAGATCCTTTTTTTCACGGATAAGAATGCATATCGTGTACATTATTTGACATTATTTTTCCGTTCTGAGAATCAATGCTTTTACACAGTATTATCTAAAAAGAGAACCTGTCCTTATCTAAAAAGAATATGCTCCTCGTTTTCTGGATTTCCGATTTTAAGAAATTCCGCCGCGTCGTACCTCCGTCAGCACAATCGGGCCACGCTACCGACGGTGTCCGGTAGCGTGACAGTCCGATATAAACCGATCGACGGCGAAGGCTCCTGCGAGCGAGGACGCGACGGTATGCGGTAACAACGTATAACGCCACAGATAGTATCTCGATATGGGAGAAAAAAATCGAGCGTCGCGGACGTCGATGACGTGATTAGGCTGGAACGTCGTCGTCGTTAGCTCACGCCCGTGACGAATCGCCCCGTGGACTATGCGGAGGATGACAGTTCGCCCTGCCTCTCTCTTTTTTCTCTTTCTCTTCCAAGGCTCTTTCGAGAAATGAAAGGGACCACCGGTATGTAAGGGCGGATCGCACGATTTTTCCGAGAACACCCGTTATGATCAATCTTGCGATCGATCTGTCATCATTAGATTCTAAAGTAGAAAAACCCCACACGCTGCTACGAAAAGTCAGGAAGCAACTTTACCTTGCCCTTGCCAGTAGCGACAGGGTATCATATTACCCACAATCATCGATAACTTAATTATTTAAGAATATTCTGATATAGCGGATCATTATAACGGTATCACGCACGCAGGTTTGAAGACAGCAGCGTGCATCGCTATATTGACCATAATATAAAAGTTTGCAGCGGCTACGCGTAGTTCTAAAACTCGACAAACGTGCGTAGGTAGTTGGTGATCTGCGCGCTCAATACATTCCCGAGGACTACGATATTAACTCAAGTTCGCGTAAATTAGAGGGGAACGAGGCGAGAAACGTAGTCGCCGGACTCCATATCTCGAGGCCGCAACGAGGCCGGGTTCTCACAGGAAATGGCCGAGATGATCGTCGAATGGAGAAGGCGAAAATCGGAATTGCTTAACGAAGGGTATAAAGACATCGACGAGTGACGATAAAGCGCGAAACGAACCGACGGGCTCCACGAGCTGTTAAGTCCGCGAAGTTATCCGCACCGGTTCCGCCACGTTTTACCTTGACTTTTTTAATCCTCAATCGGTCGATCGGCCGTATCTCGCGCCCTCGCGGACTCGCATCTGGAAACCTTACACCGGATTGTTCCCTCTCGCATCCCGCGAGAATGGCGGATGTTTTTCACGATAAAACAGAAGACAAGAGCGCAGTAAACTCTGTCTGATCTCCGTCGAGCGGGGCTGTTACAAGTGCAGTTTACAATAACGATCTCTCTCAGATATCGCGATGTTATCGCCCATTGTTATTGCGAATAAATGCATGTAGTATGTGACCTTAGTTATTAACACGATTTCCGATTCTTATCACATTATTTCCGATTGATATGAATTCCTTCGCCTAGCAACATTTGTCGATTCATTGGTTTCTGTCTTTCTCTCGAGACGATTTCTCCATAAGGTACGTTTCCACGAGAATAGATAATACAAAAAAAATTTAACAAAGTGGACAAAATCGATACTTATATTGTGACATAGATTTATGTTCTCTAAAGTGAGAACAATTTGCTTAAAGTTTCCTAGAGCACGTACTTCTTTACAAAATAATTCTCTGCTATGTTGACCTGATCGCATACTTTGAAAAAAAACTATGGGCGAAATACCGGAAGACATAGAAGGGAAAGAATCAACGTTTTGAACCTTCTAGACAAACTGTCGGGTCTCACCGATAGACACTTCTTTGGTTCGCTTGACTTCTCGTAGAGCGGTATCCGAAAAAGATCGTGCTGGCAATCGTACTCATAGGATTACGGGCCCTCTTTGCCCTCCGGTTCGCCTCCGGGTCCCTTTTAGCACGGTTTGTCTCACCAGGTTGCACTACCTCTCCTTCGACTTCGTCACAACCACGACCATGTAAAAGGCACGTACGTACGGATCTTTAAGCAAAGGTTCGCCTGCGTGGTGAGAGATACATATATACCCCTTGCTTCTCGATAGTGGCTCTCTCTCCCTCTCTCTCTCTTTCTCTACCGATGTAGAATGGCGCGAATGACTGACCGGAGCCGAGAACGTGCGAAGCGTTCCCTTTGAACCTTGCTAGAGTTCTGTACCTCACGCGCCTGTTCACGCCAGAACAGATCGGAGCCAGAGGTTCTTCAGCAAGAGAAAGAAAAAGAGAGAAAGAAAGCGAGAGAGAGAGAGAGAGAGAGTGTGTTCTCCGAGAAGCAGTCGGTCGTGAAGCGAAATGTCGGCAACTCTTTGACGCGCCATTGTAGCATCCATTATTATTCAGATTCACCTTGTTTGGACTCCATATTTTGTCGTACGCGCGACATTCGAGGTCGTCGAGTTCATCGCGCGCCCGGTAGCAATTTGTACCACAGAGAGTAGTAAATCTTCTTACGACTTGACACTTTCGAGAGATTTTGGCCACGTTTACTGCAAAAGTCTAACCGAAGAATAAAGAAGGAAGATGCTTATGCTTTTCTACTAGGAATGCTGTTCTAACGTAATTAGAAAAGAGAAAACTTTTAGGAAATGTTTTCGAAGAGAATAATCGTTCACGAACCGAGTTGGGTTCTTGACATCTTAACGAGGCATAATTAAACGGCGGAAGATACGAAGCGACTATCGATGCCGGTGAGCACAGCCACTGACACGGTAATTACCGCTGTTACGTCCTACCGAACGTCGTATTTAACGGGTAAACGCCATTCGCCTACTAATCGTGCGAGGAAAAGCCCTATTGATCGATCGCATTCGATGCAGCCTGCATTACGTCGCCTCCGTGTGTATCCTTTTTTTTTTACTGCTATTACATTTCCCGCGAAATCTCTTGTAACGGTCGCTCGTATCCGACGACTCGTTACGGTTATTGTTATGGTTACACGTTAGCCGATATTAGAATCAATATTCAAGGGCCGCAGCAATTTGTATCTATTGGCACCAGGCTTTTAATTCACTCGGAACTGTGATCACTAAGACAATTGTTTGCTCGATAAAAAGTTCGTACACTGAAAAAAAAGACTGGTTATAATTACCAAATGTATAGTGAAATAGTATCAATTAAATATTTTTAAATATAATATCAATGTAACCAAAAATAATTTTATTTTTCTAAATATTTAGTAACTTACACCAGATTTGATAATACTTACTAAACTTTTCATAAAATAAAATTATTTTAGGTTATATTGACAAAATATTTAATTGATACTATTTCACTATACATTTGGTAGTTATAACCAGACTTTTTTTTCAGTGTACGTGACAGAAATGTATGTTTTATTTACATACATTTCATTTATGTCAGATATACTATTTTCACAGATATTCTTAAATTCTCTTGAACGAGACGAAGCTTTACTTCGAGCAAATACAATTATCTCTGACGAGCTATTTTGTCGAGAAAAGCCATATGATTACCCATCGTCTTCTTTATTCTTTCTCATAAAGGAATCCTAGTCCGTAACGCACCAAATACGCTTACCTACCAGCCATGTAATCCTGTAAGCACCCTTTAATACGCTCCGTAGCATCCATTGTCGCATGATCTTAACTTCTACGGATTATAAACTATTTTTATTTGGTATTAGTGTTTTGCGCTCGCTACTTTGTCTACTTCTCTCGTGACCCCTGCTGCGCGTGCGAAAGGCCGAACGTTTTTATTCCGTAAATCCGATGAAGTGCCAGTTGTACCGCTGCCGATGGTACAGACATCGACGGGAAAGAAACTTTCCTACGGTTGACAATTAAAATATTTGCTTAGTTTTTAACTTGGGAATTAACAATGTTTTACGCAGATCCACACAGAAAGAACAAATTTGCGCTGAAGTGTCTAAAAATTTAGTTAGACACAGTTCTGAAAATAATTTTGTTAGGCCATGAAAATGATGTAGGATACTCAAATTGGTTGATAGCCTTCCGCATCATGCTTGAGTGTCCTATAATTATTTTTATGATCCAACAAAATCATTTTCAAATCTGTATCTAGCTAAAATTTTAAATATGTCAACAAAATCATCCTTTCCGTGTAGGTTTGAAACAAGAAAATTTGAATTTATCGAAACAAAATTCTAATTTACAGGTAAATTTAATAGGCAAAAATTCCAACAATGTACTTTCATAATAATCGCGTATTTTATACTGAATAACGTCTCATCAATGATTCTGCAATTAATAATATTCTGACGTGTGAGTATCGTTTGAATATCCGCTATCGTTTGAACAACATTTTACGAACGACTGATTCTCGCGTGTCGAGACGCAAGCAGGAACGTTATGAACGGCCGTAAGAACTTTTTTGGCAATAAATATCCTTCGGTGTGAGCTTTATCACGACGTGTACCAGCAGAAAAAAAAAATGAATATCGCGAGCGCGTACATCCCTTTTGCCTTGGACCGTACCTGGGCGATGCATGGATAAAGCTGGATCCATAATTCCTCTTTCTCTTTTCCCTCTTGCGCGCACCATCCGTAATTAATGAACACCGTGTAGAATAGAGAGAATTATTGCACGCTTACGGGCGCAGGGTTCTTCTTTTATGGAAAGACCGAGATCGAAATCGTGCCCACGGATACAAGCAAATTTATGCTCGTTCGCGTAATACGGAAAAAGGAATGAATTATCGAAGTCGCGTGATCGGCTACCGTGATAATTGAATAGCGCGTTATTTACTGACACCGAAATTCGCGGCCATCGCGGAATTACGTAGTGTAGTCGCTTAAGTAAATCGGGCCTAGCGCGTTAAAGCTGTATAATTAAGGTAGGGCGCCGTTAATTATTTTATCGAAAAATAATAACTGCTTTAAGCTATTCAATTTTGATCACACAGTACAAAAAATAAATCTCGATCCTTGTTTAATGTATATGATTATATGTATATCACAAGAGAACATATATTTTGGTATCGGCAGTTCGTAGCAAATGAATTTAATCATTATCATTACCAGTCCCCGAGCACATTTATTTTATTAGGAGCCAACGACTTCCTGCGAGGTCTTTATCGAGAAATATTATATCAAACAATTTGTATCATCGATGTTTAAAAAAAAAAAAGAAAGTCATTTCACGGCAAACGAGTTGCGAGTGACTTACAAAGTTGTGTTAAGGAGGAGCGGCATCTCTTTCGACTTGGAAGTCGAGCAGCCTGAACGGTTTTCCGATGGAACACTGGGCGAACGTGGACAGCTGCGTCGTGGACCCCCCTTAAACGGCGGGTCCCCACAGCGTGGATGAAACTACGACGATGTGTGTCATCGAGAGCGCGGAAATACGCGCGGACAAAAACTATGGATCGCGCACAATGGCCACATTGTGACGGCGTGTATCCACAAAAGGTGTCGATCGAAGCGAGAACAGCCAGCGCGGCCCCGTGCCAAAAATCGGCTTGGCAAACCTGGCAAAACGTGCTCCATCATTTTACGTCGAAACGGCGTGATAATAAAGGGACACCCGGTAGCCAAATCATGCTCAATGACACACACATCGGCTTTCCTCTTCTTAACAGTTACATTTATATAACAAATACCCGTATCTTTTTCGCTATTAAGAAAAAAAAAGACTCAACCGGTTTCCATCATCCTTTAATCGCGAATTGCATAACAGAGATTGATAAGACCATCTGTTTTACATCACGCATAACGATAGATCGCAGACCAATCGAGGTAACGGGAGGAAAAGGAGGAGTAATGGATAAATAACGAGAAACGTTAAAAACCCGACTAGATAATTGCGACGATGGTAATCTCGGGCTATTTTTGAAAGTTATAGAGGTTAACAACGAGCATATTAAATGATGTCGTGAATTAATTTCTATTTAATCATATGCTCTTTCGCGTAATAAGCATGATGTGCGTTCGGAGGCGAAGGGAAAAAATATAAATTTGCGGAAATAAGCGGCATGCTGGCGCCTAATCAGGAAAATCTCCTACGTCTATAGAAGGAAATGTCGCTACGCTCTCGCAATTACATTTCATGGAATACATTTCCGAGCTCACACGTGGTGTGATATCGCAACGATACGATGAAACTGCCTTGTACTCATACCTTAATGATTCTATCTCACGAGTCTGTTATATGAAGAGAAAAAGTGCATTACGTGCTTAATTTTGCAAATATCGTACTAATTGCATTAATGTAACATATCAACAATAACGGAAGACAATTTTTTTATAGGATAACAAAAATCTGACGTGTTACGATTATTAAGTGAAAATCGCATTAATTATGCATGTTGTGATGTGAAACTGGCTAGTCATCGTATTTTTTTGCGCAACGCAAATGACGAAAGAGCGGCAAGAACTCAATATCATAAATCCCGAAGCAACAATCGGAAAATCACCGGCGCGAAACTACAGCGTTAGACCGCAGTCGATTAATCTAAGGACGCGACTCCACCGTTTGCAACTTTATCGTCGATGTTGTGACTCACAACGATCTTCGTCGCACGCTAGTGCACGAGTCACGAATCCACGATGAGTCTAAGTGGACGATCCTTGGTCACGGAAGATCGCCCAGAGAAACCGCGAGAGATCAAGGAAGATATCTCGAGCTTGTTGTACATGAGAGTGCCGCGAGTGCCACTGAGAGCGAATGTTACGACTGTATTCAAAATAATTGAGAATTGCAATAATGAATAATAAAAGCCTAATGTTTGGCAGTTTTGCCTTCTGAAAATGTAATTGCAGGCGATAAAATTTATATAACTACCAGACAGTGCTGTAGCAGCAAGAAAATAATGCACTGAAAAAAAGTCTGGTTATAACTACCAAATGTACAGTGAAATAGTATCAATTAAATATTTTGTCAATATAATCAAAAATAATTTTATTTTACTAAATGTTTAGTAAGTATTATCAAATCTGGTATAAGTTACTAAATATTTAGAAAAGTAAAATTATTTTTGGTTACATTGACCAAATATTTAATTGATACTGATACTATTTCACTGTACATTTGGTAGTTACAACCAGCCTTTTTTCCAGTATGGCTGAACAAGAGTTCTCATTGTCCGAGACTCTCAAGCGAAATTCGGGAGCACTTGGAAAAATTCTCGATGGCGATGGCGCCACGATGGATCGACGCGCGAGCCCCCTCATTCTGCCCTCCCCTATTATTTATAACGCAAACAAAGGTGACAAAGAGCTGATACGCTACGCGCGGGGATGCGCCGCTCCCTCTCGTCCTACGTTTCGCTAGTTCGAGAGAAAGGAAGAAAGAGATGAAGAGAGCTTCTCACCTACCATATTGTTACCGCCGCTAATGCTACCGGACAACAATGCGGCCGCGTCCACATTGCACGCGTCCGACCGCTAATTCCTCACGTTTTCTCTCGCCCCTCCTGCTCCGATACATCACAGCTTCCTTACCCTACGCGTCTACCCTCGAACGGGATCTGTGACTATACCATCCTGGAATTGGATTTCAGGAGACCGCTGTGAGTTTTTGCGAACTTATTCTCTCCATCTGTCCGGCACGCTTCCGCGTCTCGCAAAATAAGGTCTGTACATGAAAAAGTATGAAGGAAGAATATCTTTTAAGCATCTTTTAAACGGGGAGTATCCCTACTGATTTTTTTTATCAGATTTATTTAAATTTCTTACGAGAGACAAAAATTATAACCGACTTTAAAGGTAGAAATCTCGCGCAATGTTGATTTCTCCTTTAAAAGGAAGCGATTTTACATCATCGGGAAATAATATCGTTGATAAAAAAAAAAAATGAAGTGCAAGGCAGCGAAAAGCAAAGCATCTAGAAAGTGCGGAACATCCATGGAAGGCCGTTGCGCTCACGAAAGCTTCTATCGATGCGATGGAAATGCAAATCTTACGGCAAATCCTCTTGAGGATGGGTGCACGCGCGCGAGAGAGAAAGAGAGAGAAAGAGAGCTGGCAAGTGTAAGAAATTGAGTTCCGGCGAGAGGAACTTGAGCACTCCTCTGTAGTTTTCCTGCAACGCGCAAGGTCGACCGTTTCTCGTTATACACGGAGAGATAGTATAAAATGTAGTAAAGCATTTTGGAAAATTAAAACAGCATACGTACATTTTGTGAATGAAATCGCAGAGATGTATTATATGAAGCATTTAACATGCTTCTTATTAATCATTTCATGCACTTCCATTCAATAGCATACAATATTAAAACGATATAACAGTAAAGCGGAAAACAGCATAAACCCTTTTTATGCTACACACATTAGAGATAAGAGTACACGCGATTTTCGATTGCTCTGTAAAAAGAAACGAAGAACGAAGATCGAAAAAGAGGAAGGAAAGAGGTGAACGCGCCCTTTTTTTCCGCAGGTAAATATTTCGTCGCTATCGCGGTTTAGACGATTTAATGGACGGCCATTAAATTTGTCAGCAGGTTCCGCGCTCGGAATTCGTGCTCGATTCCCCCCGGGGGTCAGTGGTCACCCCCCGCGGCCGAGCGGGGCGCGGC
>QKQZ01030681.1:28825-60282 GCA_003595255.1 Solenopsis fugax | reverse complement strand
ATAAATGAATGGGTGTGATATGTAGTAAACAGATGCACCCGTCATGTTTGGGGATACGAAGGGAATCGATTAGCTCAACGATTAACGGTTACACCGCAAGCTCAGTGATCTTGCACATTGTCACTGGCTTAGACTGCGCTCTAGAGATAATTTACATTAATTAATCGCAGCATCGATCGTAATTATCCCAAGGATTCAAAACCGATCTTTAACGTTTAAGCGATTATTTAATAGAATTTCTTTCTGTTTTCTTTTAATCGATTATTTACGATTAACTGATTCATCTAAACGTAACTAATTTATCTCTTTTTTCTTTTCTTTTCTTCACTTTTCATTTGTCAATCGCTGAATTTTCTACTCAAAAAATTACTTGTACTAAAAATGCACGAAGTTGCCTATGATTAAGTAAAATAATATTTTTGAAAACAATCAGTCTCATCCTATTACAATTGTTAAACTTTTAGATAATTGTTTCGAATCAAGTAAGTGGAATATCTCGATAGTGAAAATAGCCGTTGACTGATAACAAAAGAATTTTCCATTAATAATATTTCGATGTCGCTACAGTAGCTGAACCGCGCATGTACGTGATAGCGGATTCGTTTGCCCATGACGCTTGATGCATCAAGCAACACGACCTATCACCGTAGATAATACCGTCGAGGTAACCTCGCATAATGTACGATGGAACGATAATGATGATTGCGTTCATCACGAAGCTCGTAACTAGATCACGGTTGATCAGTGCCCGGCTGAACAAAAACAATATCCGCTGATGGCTTTCGTAGTCCACCGCAACAACCTGATCATCGCTTGAGTATTTTATAAATCAATAAACGGACAGGAAAATGATCTAATAAGTCATTAAATTTTTTTTTCATTCCGTGACACGACTGGCAAAGTTTGTATTTTATAGTTATAATATTATCAAATGGTATCAATATATTAAATAGTATATTTTATTTTTTCTTTAAAACAAGTGATATTACAGTCGATCGATCAATAAATAAAAAATAATTATGATGAGAAAAGAAACATTTATCTTAATACTTCTTTATAAGAGAAAGAATATAAGTCACGCAGAGAGGTCGAAACTAATTTAAGCATAAACTTTCTCTAATAAACTCTGATATAAATTGTTCTTCGTCTTTCTTCGCTAAATAAAAATATCAGAGGAAAGAGAGTTTAATTTTCCGGTTAAAGATATATTCTCCGCGAAAAAAATTTCATTTTGCTTCATGCTCTTTTTGAGTTTTCGACGTTTCGGTCCCGTTTCTTTCGCGGACCAATTTTGGCACAATGTTGTAGAATACTGGTCGACAAGAAAGTATAATGCTATTCTTCCTAGTACATCGTTGAGCGTTTGTTGAATTACTTCGTCGTTTATTACCTGTATTGGCGCACATTCGTACCTTGCTGCGCGGTGTAATGTGTAATGAGTATTAGGTATACGTCGCGCTTCAAGCGAGAAAACATAAATACCTCGTCCTGCTTTCTTGCGCTTTACCTTGGGCAAATTTAACAAGCGGACACGCAAAGAGCAGTTCGCGAGTAGTATACACAAACTTATATTGAACGAGCACGCGAGCTTAAACCTGGCGATAGTTATGAAGAAATTTCAGTAATTCCGACATCGTCGCCGTGTGATTGAAAAATTTTGTTCTATGCGAAGCGGGTCGCGGAACGTCAGCGGGAAGAAAACGCAAATTAGTTCGCTGTCCATCTTCGAGAATATTGAGTATAATCAATTAGCATTAAAAGTTTCGTTAATGAATCTTGATCTTTTTAACGGCATCTCAATACCGCGCCTCGGCATCTCAGTCGAAGAGAATGTTAAAGAATTAATCAGGTTAATTGCGCGGCTTTTGTGAGAATAAAAAAAAAAGAAGTATCGTTCTATTGGTTAACAAACTCGGTGCAGCCAAGAGACAAAAGCGACCGCTCTTTTTCTTCCGTGACGTTTCTTTTGCAGTTAATCGAGGACGTTCCCAGGACTACTCGATGTACTTTTTCGCACAGTTCTTTCGAGCTCGCAGGGTTTTCTAGTCCCATCGTCGCCGTTTTTCCATTAATTGCGGTGTAAGGACGTCGCGTACCAGAAAAAAGATTTCACTGAAGATTCAAGTTATTGCCTCTTCGACTCCATATAATTGTGATTAGATTCGTGTCGAAAACAAATTATTTGCGTGTAATATATTTCAGATTCCTTAATATCTTCATTTAATATATTTTTATATTTTAAATAAAAGTTTATTTTTACTAATTAAACTTATTGTCAGATTTTGTAATTAAATTCGCAATTTCCAATGATATCATTAAAAAATGACGTCAGTTTTGTATTCATGAAATCTAATTTAACGACAAGAGTGCACATTGTATAAAATATTCAAAGTAACCATTTATCTATGTTAATAAATCGCTAGTGATCATCGCGTAATGATCCTTTTTCCGACACACAATTCTTTCGTGATATATCGAGCTCATTGTTATAAAGCATGACAGGGGAAAAAAAGCTCGGTGAAAAGGGCGTCAATTACGCGGAAAATTATGAACGTAGCTTACCGGAATAACAATGGAAAAATCGGACGGTAGACTTACAGGTGTTATCTTTGCTTTCCTCCTTATTAAAAGTAGCCTTCACTTCGTCTCTCTGCAGTGGACCCTCGTTATTTTGATAGGGGCTGCCGGTCGCCAGTACAATGGTGCTCTTGTTCTTCGCCTCCTCGTCCTCGGTATTGTTCCATTCGGAGATAACTGTGCATTCAGGATTAGAGCTAATGAAATCCACGCTCGTCAAGCTCGTATTAAATATTCGAGCGTAAAAAACGTTTATAGGTACATATCATACAGTGGGTAAAACATTGTTGAAGCTAATTGAATTAATTAGTAACTCGATAAATTCTACGCTATGGAAACACTGATAACACGCGATTAATTTACTAATTGTTAGAAGTGACTCTGATCACTATCGTAAAATCAATAGAGAGAAACGATGCGATGTTCGAAAATGAGTTTAAATGTCGTGCGTCTTCTCTTGACAATTTCATCAGTTTGTGCATATGTACAAATGTCCTTTGTGGCCACGGCACGGTATATAGAATTTCATTTGTATGCGGGATAGTTTTCTACATCGATCGTTTGAAAACGAACAAATATCGCGACCAGAATTTAATTCGTGTCACACGCAGCTGGAATTTCCCGTTAGGCAAGCTGAAAATTAGTGCCGCGGCAGTTTATCGACTAATGGACACCAGAAAATGTTCCAATTTTCGAGCAGTTAGACGCGCGGCGTTCGCGTACGCGTAATTTATAAAAAAGAAAATTAATCGAAGGGGCGCGAGAGCGCTCGCTCTCGGAGCTCTCGCGCGGCGCGCGATTCGCCTCGTGGAAAACTCGATGCCGGTGCCAAACGGGAGAGGGTGACCGAGTAAGGGGGGCGATATATTTTCCTATCGATGACGCGGCTCAACGAAGCGTTTGTGCGACGTGAATACGAGTTATGTGGTATACAGGTGACGAGGAACATTGGTTGCCTCTGGGCCGGTCGGTCCAACTTATCGCTCGCAATCGAGGACGGGGAGCACCGGAGTACGTCGAATGATTAACGACGTACCCACTCCCGCGGTCGGCCCGGTGCAACGAAGCGACACGGAACTTTCGAAAGCTTGCATTACCAGAGACCGGCAGTTAAGTTCTGTCGCGGATCGTTTGAGACGGATTAAAAGAAATATTGGTGATCGATATGCGATTCCGTTGGATTAAGCTAGTCATTGGGTAAGTTGCCGTAACAGTTGCGTTTTGCCGCTGGCGGAATCGCCGAATTAACCTTCTTGATTGTACTCGAAAGAGGGGAACTCTCGCGGCGCTACAAAATACATTGTCTAAGCTGCATCGTATTGTTATGAGAAACGCGCTTTTAATTCCTAGAAAAAGTTTATGAACCTTTTTTTGTTTCTAAAAGTTGTAACAAACAGAAGAGATTACAATTTTGATCCTAACTGCGCGTTTGTATTTAAAGAACTTAAGGCTCTCTTAAATAAGCTGCAGTGCAGCAGTAATAGCTTTACAAACTCATAAATGTTTAATAAAGTTTCTTATTCTTATACAATTCTAATTCAGAGCATTTCACGATTACTATCGACATTTCCCGTTCTATATTTTTCGTGTTTGGATCATCACTGATTTATATATAAGAATTCAAGTTATTTTCTATTCGAGTAAATAAAACTATTGTTTCTGGAACAGCAAAGGAAAAAAAAACCATGTCACATATCGAAAACAATTAATTAGTCAATTGTTCTTGTTTGCAAAGAAGATACTCTAACTTTGGAAAATATTGAAAGATATACTTGTTATTTCATAAATCACAACATATTAATAGAAATTTATAGAAAAGAATTATACATTATAGGAGTTAAGAAAGCGTGACACTGCGCAATTTCGTACAAACGATTTTCAAAATGAAATACGTGCAAGTTTTATGTGCCACTTGATATGGTGACAAAGAAAATCACTCGTTTCAACACTGCCGAAGTTATCTTTCGTGAAAGGAAAGAACAGCGCGCACTGAGAGAATGATTAACGACGGTTTCGCTCGTCTGGCTCGTGCAACATTCCGACTTTTCGAGACAAAACTTTTTGAGAGTATATATTCGAATGTGTGTATGTATGTACGTATGTGTATGTATGTGTGTGTGGTAAGTAAGTTTCGTTTCCGGTCCGCGACCACGTGCTCTCATTCGCACAACGTGCTGTGGATACTTTTGCTTTTTGCTTTCCGCGGTGCTTTAAAGTCGAGCGAACAACATAGGACTAAACGATTTCAGAAACTTTAAATGTTTCACGCTGTCTTTTGTTCGGGACACGATGCCATTATCCAAGCAACTCCGACAATAAATATGTATAATTGCGACAAAGATCTCTTCTTTAGCGCTTATACATATATTTTCTTTTACGTTTAGATCTTGTTAAGTCTGTAAAATAATAGAAGAAATTGTTTTCGAATTTATAAGCACCAAAACTGTGTTCATGTACTGAACTGTATAAAAGTTTTAATTTATGGCGAGACTTTTGAGGTACTTCTCATTAATTCCGTTTAATCGATACTTATTTGTATTAAGCACTTTTTTTAACATCCACATTCTAAATCAACTGAAGTTCTCTACAAAATAAGTTTACCAGGTTTACCTTATACCAGTTTTATAGTTGTATCTATCGCGGACATTTTTCTTGAAACTACCGTCGGAATAATTTTTCTCTCCGAACATCGTGCGCACGAGCTTCGGGACGATTTTCTTTTCTACCGTCTACCGTCTACAGTATCGCCGTGCTCATATCTTCGACGAAAGTATGTCACTTAAAATTGGAAATCGCGTCGGATCGCGCGCGCGTGATAAGACGCGCTTCGAAACTGTCCTATTTCTAGGTTTCAATTTTCTGGCCCGCCTACTTTGATTTTCCGTTTAAACTAAAAAGTGCGTCTATAAATGTGAGGTAACGGGCACATACCCCAGACACACGATGCTTTAGCTTCGCCATTACTCTCGGTCGTTCCAGCGTGCGCGAATGTTACCGAAAGTAACACCCAAGAGATAAATTTCGACTGCGCGCGGGATGGCACGAGAGGGTGAGAAGAGAGAGGGTGAAATCGATCTTTTTCTTACCTGATTCGAAGATTACTTCGCTGAGCATGATCCACCGCGCGGCGAAGTAGAGCTGCAACTTTAGGAAGCGGCCGGCGCGCGAATGCAGCTTTATGGTGACCTCGCGCGCCTGCTCCAGCACCTGATCGGGTATGTAAGAGAAATGGACAGGTTCGCCGGTAAACTGGTTGCCACCTGTGCCGAGGTAGACCTTCGCGTACGAGAAAACCTGCGAGGGCAGCAAGGAGAGATCGTGTACGTGCGAGCGCCTTACGGGAATGGAATCGGGCGATTGGACGACGTTCGAATGAGGTGGAAACAGTCGGGCGCGTGATCGTATCGCTTCTTCGCTCCGAGGATGTCGTAAGACGAACGTTCATATCGCTCGTAAAGTCGAATTAGATCGGACGTATATATGAAATATTGCTATATAGCAGAGCTTGCGAACACTATGCTCGTTTTAGAGAGATAAGCCGCGCTGATGGAAATAATTCGGCGAGAGAGAGAGAGAGAGAGAGAGAGAGAGAGAGAGAAAGAGGACGACGTTGAAAAATCCGCTGTCGATGAAAGTATTAAGCTCGCGAACAGGCGGCGCGATGACGGAGGTTGCAAGAATCGCTCTGTAAATCGCGAGGAAAATGTTTTTAAAACCGCGTAAAAGCACGGAGGCATCGGCAAATGTGTGATCGTGAAATTTACGATAGTTCCCCGGTAGCTCGTAACTTCCGAAATAATGTCAGTAACGGCGCGAATGGCGATACCTGCACGTCCTTCGTGAAGTAATTGTTCATGTGTAGGTGTATGGCAGTGAAGTTCCTCGAGTAGTCGAACTCGAAAGTTATTTCCACCGGACGTCCGAGCATGTTGGGTGTGTCGTTTCGCCAGCCAACCCATTCGTATCCTGAAACACAAACGGATTATTCGTTATAACATCTCGCAGCTTTGGAGAATCCTGGAAAAAATGTGAAAACGTGTTTGTGTCTCTGTGTCGGCTAAAACTGTACGAAATAAACACACTCCTGATCTTAATAAAACCTCGGATTTTTTACTGAATTTACTGAATGAGAAGACGAACTTTTTTTCACCTATTCTGATTTTTATTTAACAAAAAATTTATTAAAATAAAATTTATCAGCGAGAAATTAATTCCACATTGGTGACTAGCATTGTGTGTATAAATACAATTTTACGTTATTTTTACACATTAGATCTATATGTTATGCTTTTTGATATTTCACAATAATTGAAGATTTGTGTGTGTATGTGTAAATTCATCTTTTACGCACGGAGAGAACGTATCCAATAAAAATTGTAACCTATATATGTCACGTAGAAAGGTTCCGATACACGCGTTTGAATTAAAAAAAAAAGTTTTATGTTGCGGGTTGTATGATACGGTAAACCATTTATAGGTGTGGTGCACGCACCTATAAACAAGACAATAAAATCTGTAACGCGAATAGTGGACAATTCGTGCGTGACATCGAATTTATTTGAATGTAGCGTAAACGGAAAACATATGCATGAAAAACAAATGTCTAATATTCCTATCGTAAATATAGGCACATCACATATATAGCCTATAAATACATAATAATGCAAGAATTTTAAAAAGTTGCGACTTGTTAATGTTTAAATTTCAATTAGGAATAAATAAATCACGTAAAGTACTAGCCGAGGGAAAGAGCAGAAGTAAAAGATTTTATTTTTCCACTAAAAAACCTAATAAAGACTGATTTTCAATGAGGTAATACTAAAAGAAGTTTCGTATAACTTAAAGACTTCAGGAGAGAGTACCGTGCTGTGCTACCGTTTTACAACGAAGATAATTCAATATAGGTAACTCGATAAGTTAAATAATTTGCAAGCACGTGACCTTCGCAGTTTTCTTGGGATTTAAAGACGTTTTTCTGTTATACCATACAACGCTGCCAGAAACCGGACAGCAGTGTTCGCTTAATAGAATTTAAATTACCCGTTTCAGATTCGCAAGTTAAGCTCTCGCGTGGGACTCGTATGCTTCCTCGAAACGTTAATTACGTTTCGAGTTTGTTTTCGTGCTTTCTGCCCCTCTCGCTTCATTTCTCCTGGAAATGTTCCACTTGGTATATAGCAGCGCGAGAAGCGGTGGTATGCGATACGGAAGAGTTTCGAGCTATGGAGCAGCCGTGGCAGGTTATTGCGCGAGTCTCGCCATTAGATCCTACTATATGAGTACATGTGGAAACACACGTGTCCCGCGGGAATATGCGGATTGAAAATGGACTGCAATAACCCTAAAGCCTGGCCGGCACGGCGTGTTATGCATTTCTCAGAAACGTTCCCTGTTACTTTCCATGTTGACTCCGAAATCTCTAACTTCGCCGCGTATAGTCACACTTTTTCATTTGAATGTCTACATACTACACACGACTCACCACCGTTTCACGCTGTACTTGCTGAAATTAATAACGAAAAAAAATGAAAAAAAAAAGCGCCCAGTCGCGTTATTACGAAAAAATGTACTGCGGCATAGTAATTGGATTCTTGAATGCTTGAGTGCTTACTATTTAACATTTTTAGAAATTTTAGATATTCGATATTTATCATCGAATTTCGTTAACATTTTGACTCTTTGAATCGTTTGGTTTTTAATAAATATATTGTGTTTTTTACATATAAAAGCGAAAAATAAAATAAAAACAACTCGCATTTATTTGAGCAATCCTTAATATTTTTTCATTTTTATATCTTTCTTTTTGGTTCAGTATCATTTTATATATTATAATACAAAATATATTAATGCAATACATCTGAAGTTCTAGTACCTCAGAAAAATCTGTTTTTTTATATTTATAAATTTTTAAATGTTTATAAATTTATAAATTTCTCTTTTGTCTTTCCTTTCTGCTCCTCGATGAAATCTCTGAAAAAGGAATGACACGAGCGAGCAGAAAAGAAAAACAGAAGGAATCTTCTAGTCTTCAGTGTCGTCGCTCCTGCGTTTCGACATCGTCTCGGGAGCGTTTCGTCGTAACGACGTAAGAATCTTAGAGTATATTAAAACTTACGAGAATTTCAATCACGCAGTTTGCATTGTGTCCCCGCACGCGACTTTGTATTTGGATTCCTGTGCGACAACTACTACGATCGTCCCTTCCGTTTTCAACAATATACCGGGTTCACGCGGTGGCGTTATATCGCCCTGACCTATCCGCTTTCATACAGCCCCCCTTCCTACCCTAATATCGTCCCTCGAGTAAATAGTTTCCAGTTTCCTGTCGTCGCCGCCTTCGGCCGCTATCTACCATCAATTCTGAACCTTCACGAGGATCGTAAGATAACCATGCTGGGCGGGCACACCGTACCAACACCTCCGCCGGTTGATGATTTTCCCCTTTAAAGCGTTTCGGGGAGAACTGTATAGTTACGATCATACAATGCTCGTAAACTAGATATAAAGATGACCGCGAGCTGTCAACTATCGCAAATGCTTCACCGATACTTTATTAAACAAGGCGGACATTTGTTACGAGAACGTTATGCTATTATATTTAGTCGTTATAGATTGTAGTACGTAAATCTTTCGCAGCATTGAGGAAGTTTCTTTTATGATATTCCGAGAATACTTAGTAAAATCATAAATTATTGTTGATCGCGCTTTTCACAAGTTCTTAGATATTCCAAATGATATTCCAAAAATATTATCAATATACATAATAAATAGCTTCATACATATTTTTATAATTTTCTTCCTTTTTCGTTACTCGTACGATTCTTCTTTACATATTTCTGAAGTATTTTTAAAAAGTTTCGAATGAAGGCGCCGCCGTGCCGGCGCAAATATCGATCTCGAGTGAGAAATTCGTCTCGACTGCAAGAATATCGGACGACGGTGTTTTCCGGTTTAAAGAGAGTCGGAAGAAGTTGTACGCAGTTTTGCCGGGTTTAAAAGTTTAAGAGGGCGGAAGTACCGACGGTGTATCCGAGTGTGTACCAGCGACGGCGAGAATGTCTCGTGGCATAAATGGAAAGACACAAATGTATCCAGAAGGCGAGTAAACAGCGGCGACTGGTTGCAGCCTAGCTCGCGGTTCAATATAAATGTAAATTGGAACAGATTCGAGCGGGCGCCGTGGAACGCGTTTGGCTCCGAAGCCCAAGCTCTTCCACTGGCCCTCTCGGCTTTTCTAGATTCCGCTGACCCTTTCGACTTTCCCGTTTACACACCTACACACCTGGAGTAGACCGACGGGAAAATTTCATTTTCATTCTGGCGGTACGCGTCTCGAAAACGGACGCATTTCGCGTAGGCGACAGCGAATATTGCGCTTGATCAATCGTTCGAAAAACCATTTCCGTATACGAACACACCCTTCTCAATTAAATTTTAACGGTCATTTGATTTGCTGAATAGCATCCATGAATACCCGAATAGAAACAGTTGCTATTGGTACCATAGACGATGTGTTACTTCCAGTCGACGTCACGCGCATTAATCATTGCTTCATTAAATGGAAAAAAATCTTTCCGGATTGGTAATTCGGAAATGTATCGAGCAAATCGAGTAGAAGGTAAGCATCCGTAAAAAAAAGGAAACATATTGGTAGAGTAACGTGTGCTTTTGATGCATGAAATCAAGCGAATAAAATACGTGTAAATTGAAAATTCATGAAATAACGAAGCGAATATGTCCGTTCTAAAGCGGAAGCTATCCGAGATATTTTAACAGAATTCTCGTCGCGCATTCACATATTTCAAATTATATACGCTATGCTACGAGGAATGCATTTCATACATAACAGCTACGTACAGGGCGCTGACATAATGTTTTAGCGTTATTCAAGATACGCGTTATGTGCACAGCACGCTCTTATTTCATTACTCCCTTCTTATTTCGCCGCGTATGTACATTAATAGGAGTGTAAAGGCGTCCTGAAAACACGAGCGTAATCGAACTAGAAGAGGCGTGCAGTCCGCGTTACAAAATTACAACAGGAGTTACAACGGGGCCGCGAACCGCTATTTAGCTCGAGGAAAGAAGTTAACGAGTAAGATAGCGTGAGATACCGATAGATTAAGAAGACCGGACGGTTGGCGGGCAGGGTATCTTCGCGGAGACGGCTCTATCACGCTAATCTAGACACGATCTAGCGCCGACGCTAATCTCGTTCCAGCACGAAGCAGTCCGTGCCTTACCCTTTCCGTTGCCGCTGACGTCCAATCTGAAGTTGTCGGGACCCTTTTGCCCGTCGACAAGTTGACCAAGTCCCCCGGAGAGGTAACCCGCTTCTTCGCGGCCATCGTACGTTCTGTCGGAAAGGTCAACCTCGGAGCCCCTCTTGATTCCTTGGGGCATGGAATACGAGACGAGACCCTCTGGAAGAATAAGGAGAAGCCGGATATAAAGAATATATAAGCTCCTGAACTATGCATCATCACGTTGCTACGTGGTCGGGCCATGAGCGTTTTCTCTCGACAGTACGTGATAAGATTGCGGACGGTTACGAGTAAAGTGCACGTCGTCGGGAAGGAGTAACGAGGGTCAACATTTTTAATCTTGCTGCTCCGAGGATTACCGAGGATCGATCTAAACCGATGCCACGCAATAACTAGACTAGAACTTTTAATGCGAATCTCACCGATCACGACATCGATCTCTCTTTCGTTCCGCAACGTATTGCACGGCTTTCGTTAAAAATGCGCCGAGGCAAGCGACTTATGTCGGAGCAAAATGTACTTCTAGACTGTCAGACGTCAATAAGCACGAATGAGTTACACGGTTTGGTACTTGGGAGGGAAATGTCGCCCCGCGTCCGTTCATACCATCAATCGAATATTTTCATTTCCATTCAAGAGCGGTAAATTGTTTTCGCAGATTTCAATATGAAATATGCGCAAGAGAGATGCTTCACACTTTACGATGTTTACGTGGGACAGTTGAAAAAGACCGTTTTGATTAACGTACCGATAGAACGATAGAATAAAAAAAAACAATTCGCGATTTGCGTAGCTTTTTCATTGATGAGACTGGAAATAAGTATCGAGTGTATTTATTGTTACTATTTATTTGTACCCAGTTTTATTATATCGTCGACAATAATGATAAAACCTTGCCAAATGTGGAAAGTATGTCATTACGGTAATTGTTGAATATAATTCTATGTCTTCTCCCTTCTATATATCTTCCTTCCGACATTTGCATGGCTACGGTTCTTACCCGGTAATGACCCGAACGTCTGCTAATGCCATTCGTAAGTCACAATTTATTTTGCAAGTCAATATTATTGGCAGCCGCCGTAATTGTGCGTTTAAACGATATAACGATGGCCGGGGCTATGCGGATGGCACAGTTAGCGGCTGCCGCATAGTTCGTCGTGGTTGGATTAATGTAGACGCAGCTGTGGCTCACGGCTCACGGCGATCGTAAATCTATGTTAATCTCAGATTCGGGAGAGACTGACGCGTTACATCGGCGTCTTGTCAGATAGTCAGCGAAGGTTGACGAAAATTCAACTTCGAAAACTTGTGGCGAGCAAAATGCGAATTAATTCCACGCGCTTCAATTACGTCATCATATATCTAAGTATGTACATAAACGATATTATGTAACAGTGATAACGTTATTAAGATTTTCTTGCTGTGGGCAAGTCTGGAAATTTCGTGTGAAAATAAGGCTCTTGAAGTTTACGTCTAAATTTATATCTATTGAATACTGGCGATGAATAAAAAATTGCCGTCGCGTTCCTTTTTCGTACGCTCTGGTTCCAACGACCGAGTTAAGACACAAATCTAAGTTGAAGTTGTAGTGTTTGCGATCTCTCGTCAGAATGTCCCGGGAAAGTGGATCACGTCTCAAAATATAAAATGCAAAATATAAAATGTAAAATATAAAATGCATGATAATGACACGCAAGCGATTCCAAAAGGATTTCTTATACCGCTTGTTTTCAATTTTATCTTTACAAGTGACAGTGCGGGTGCCGATGAAATCACTTATAATTGACTTCACTTATACTACGTAATTTATAATAAAATTGATTTATTACGGCAGCTATTAACGTGACAGAGTAACGACTCTCTAATTTGATAAAAAAATATCAGATTATATTATTTTATATCTCGAGTAATTTTACATATTGCATCATCATTTTGTGTGCGGCACGTTAGTGATAAAATTTTTCAGATCGGGCCGGAATATTTTTTTCGTTTATTTGCAAGCAGCTAAAATTGCAATAAAAAAAAAATATGACAAATATTACGGGTTGAAATATATCGATCCGACTATATTTTTGCCTATAAGCGAGGTGGACAGCAAGTTACTTGCAAATAAATAGATAATCGAAAAATATGATAAAAAGGAATATGTCCATATATTTCACTCACCCGTCCACGAGCAGCCGTAAAGCTCCACGCGCATACATACTGTACGCATATGAGAGGTGTAAGGGATAAAGCGGATTTTTGTTGCGACTATAGCTGGATCGAAGATCTGCTCCTCTTCCTTATATGGATTGTTATTGCCCACCAAAAGCTGCAACAGAGAAGAACAAAGCAATTGTTAATACGCTGTACATAGACAAAAATTATCGCAACAAAGAGAATGCAAGAGATGTATGACAATGTTACCGAGGAAAGTTACAATTTGAATTCAACAATTTGTATCATCGTTGCATACGATATTTTTGCTGAAACGAAGGGTTTTTATGCTACCATATATACACAATGGAGACGTACAGTGAAATAGTTAACTTTAGTCACACCCAGATATTTCTGTTCCGGTTAAAAAGCAGGAAAACAAGCACGCATTTCATAGCATCTGGTATATAACCTGTTTTTTTGCAACGTACGTTTTTTTTAGTTTATTATTCAGAGTATCGCGAATTTTTTATACTATACAATTTTCCAAAAGATAGCATTGAAAAAAACACGTTTTTAATTCTATTGCAATTCTGTACACGGACTATGTATGACGTTTTCAAATACTTCGATTGTAATGTTTTTTTTTCTTCTCTACTGTTTCAATCTCAAAATGCCATTTTTCATTCAACATATATATACGATTTGAAAAATATCAAAATATCAAATGTCTTTAATTCAGTATCGCAAGTCGAATTTGAGGGAAGGTGACAATTTTGCATCACGATGTATGTGTATAAGTGATTCGCATTTGCGACGATTACGTTTAGGGACTGTCCGATGTTCATTGGAACATGTTTACAACACTAAGAACGAATCTCACGGGCCGGAAGCGCCATTTTCCGGATCCGATTAGTAAACAATGGTCCGTCGTGAACCTCCTCTAAATGTAAATGCAAGCGTTAAATCTGGACTGGAAGCAGGCCTCCCTTTCCTCCCATCTCTCTGCATCGTATACACGTTCGGGTCCCTCACGTCGTATCGCATCGCAGAGACGTACATAGGTCGTCGCCATCGACGAACACGAGATTAACATTGAAATACGAACGTCAGCGCGCGTCCGAGGAAGAGATCATGCTCGCCGATAGGATCAACCAGGTTGTTTGAGAAACAAGGTCTTAATTCGACATATGTGTATATTAGCGTGAGTACTGATAGACATGTTAGGGATAATAATACTGTATCTGCACCCACTTGAAGCGCTATGTAATTCAGTAGCTATGTCTGTATCCTGTTCTGTTTTGCATTCTGAGCATTTGGACGGATTAACGGTTCTCATCGCCCGTTATATTCGCGTCGTAAAATTTTACAAGAAACTATAAACCTTTGTCACAGCGTTCTAAAACATTAATAATACGCAACGAATAACAATATTATTAAGTAACATAGCTGCAAACTATAAAGAAGATTTATATTTTACTTGAAGAATTTTCTTATTTTTTTTTCTTTCCTCAGCATTAGAGTAAGAAATAGATATTATAAGAAGAATATGATTATAGCACAGCTTTCTTTTTAAATTAAGCTGGACAGAAAAGATGACCTGGATAGATTGATACGTTTGTATTCGCTAAATTGTATTCTACAAAATAAAAACCGATTGAGTTTAATAATTGTTTTAATGATCAATTTATATTCAATTTTATATGCTCTTTCACGTGCTGTAATCATTTTTCAAGATCACTATTTATCAACTCTATTCTCTTTATCGGTAACTTAATTTTATTTTAATTAGTTTTCAATTCTGAAAATTTTTTCTTTTAACAAAAATTCATTCTCTTATTATTCAAGTTTTTTCTGTTTTTTAACAAGCGCTTTTTATAATATGTATTATCTTATTTATTTTATTTACACACATTTAAACTTTATTATCGTTCTTTAAAAATATTATCAAGTATTAATCAATTTTTGAAAATAACTTTCTTGTAGAAATTGGGAAGATTAATAACTAATAACTTTTTTACTTTTCTTACGTTCTATGATCAATATATTGCCTAATTGTCATTCACATTAATGCGAAGTAATCTGTATCGTTGTAGATTATAGAATCGTGTAGAGAGCGAACATGACACGTTGGATCGTCCAAACATGCTGACCGTAGTCATCCCGGAGAGCAACGGGTCTGCGTTGAAATATGAATATTCGCGCGATACCAGGCATGTCTCTTCCTCCCCCTTTCTCTCTCTCTCTCTCTCTCGTTCTCTCTCGCTGCACCGAAAACCGAGTGCGGTTTAAACACCGTGCACAAGCGGAGTAGATATGACACAAACGTTAATATGCTCTATACACAGAAACGGACCGTGGCTCGAGCTGGGCATCAGCGACCATTGGCCTTTGCTTTGATTTGTGTTACCGGCAGTGCCGCGATTAGAATTTCTAACCAGGAATCTGTTATTTCGCGTTAATCATATAAAGCACAGTATCTGATGTCCATAGTCGCTGAAGCAGAGGTCGAAACTCAGAACATCAACAAGACCGGTAGAGCATCATTTCGGAATTTCAGAATTCCTGCGTAGTGGAATATTTCCCGATGTTATTTAATAATTATTTATCCTTTATTCGGCTCATTCATTTTATGTCGCAATCTGTGTTTTCATTTACTAGCGTGGCAGACATTAGAAATTAATAAAATTATACTTTTATCAAGTTATACAATCATAATAAAAATAGAATGTAAATTAGCGAATAAAATAGAATTTGGAAAATCAATTTAAATTTCTCCAAACACAGTTTTTACACGCTATCGCGTGGACAACAATTGATATTAGTAAAATCGTGATCTTAATACGTTCATAGAGTGGTATAGAAAGTCCACAGCTGTAAACGGCCCCAAGAAGTTGTAAACGGCACGCAAATGGAACGTGCCTCTTGAACGGTGGGCCGCAACGGCGGAGTGGAGTTTCCGCTATATCGGCCGTCTCGAAACGACCGACCGCGGATGCATTACAACTGCAACTGCAACGTGCTAGAATACAAGCCAGACCGGGGTCTACGCGATAGGAATAATTAATACACCTATATATAAGGACCGCCACGGGGTAAGAGACGCTTCTACGATATCGTCTCACCGACACATAAAATTGATGTCTACGCTAGCGGCAAGTAGAATCTCCTTCTGAACGCTTTGTCAGATTCTATAATTTGTCGGCACGAAGCTGAGAATAGTTTCGATTATAGAACATCACATATCTAAGTGACGTTTCTGATAATGTCTACGGATATAATTGATGCATATATGAATAACGATATCTATATAACATCTGTTGATATTATCAAAGAGAAGAGATATTAAATTATGCTTTTAGATATCTACTTCTAATTCTCTCTTCTCATACAAATACATACATATGCACACACACACACACACACACACACACACACACACACACACACACTCGCACACAATAGTTACATGTACAGCTTTCGATTTGAATTGTCATTGTTCATTTAATAATTTCAAAACAATAGGTAGATTGAAACTTTTTTTAGGTTGAAACGTATTTTAGATTGAAACATATTTTTGCAGACCTTCTATATGAATTAAGTTGAAAATGATACCATTAAAAATTTCCTTTATTTGCTTGTTTATCGTGGAATGTTTGATTTTCACGAAAATACCGCTGGCCATATCAAAATACGTTTTTAATAACTGTTGCGATTTCTCTCGCATATGGTGACTATTAAATAAAACCGAAGATAAAATTTTGCGGTGTCGTAACGCTTATTGTTGAAACTCCAAAAATACTTCACTCGTAATACCGGATAATGCGATTGTGAAGTGACAGCTGTAAAAAACGTTAACGGGCGTTGTAGAACTTTTAGCAGGATTTCACGCTGTTTCGATTATACATATATGTATATTAAATTCCACGCGTAGTGCTTTTTAATTTTAGTACATCTCGGTGTTAAAATTCGCATCGTATTGCGATAGCATCGACGGACTTTTGGGTGTATGTTTTTTTTTTTTTTTACATTCATACAATTAATGCCATCGATTTCGTTTATATCGCAGGACAGTCGACCTCGTTTCGCCACGGTAATAAAAAGTCTCGCACCTTATCCTGAGATCTTCCACTGTAAGCGCAAAGAAACAGTTCTCAGGAGAGAACCTGAGAAGGTTAGTGGGTCGATCGAACGTATTTCGGTGCAAGACAACGAAAGAAGGAAAGTTTATGTTACGCTTGCGCGTTTATGACCACCTCGCCTCAAGCCGCTTGAGATTGCATCGTTTTAAACGCGGCCGTACTATGTGCTTTAAAACAATTATAGGTATACCAATTTTGCAACCAACAATCTCTTAAAACTATACTTTTCCACGTAAATGAAAATCGCTCCATCTACTCTCGCAGTTTTCTTTAACGCGCGTCGTAACCACTCCATGCAAATCGTCGCAATCATCTTCTCTGTCTATATTAGAAAAATTATTGTGCTAAAAATAACAGAAATGTTGATTACTGTTACAAGTTTTCAAAAGATAATACCACGATAATAATGTTGCCCGTTTATCTAAATATAAGTACGTAGCCTTATGATTAAAAATTGACAGAGAATTAGTATTACAATAGAAGTCAATGATACACTAACTTCAGATTTTATTAGCTTGCCGAGGTCAGAAGGTCGAAGGCAGGTAACTCGGGCAGACGGATCGTCTTTCGTCTTACGGAGGCGAAAAAGCGGAACGGGCTTACGCGGCGCGTCCTATTTCCGTTCTCGCCCGGCGTATAGGCAATTACTTCCCCCGGGGCGCCCTCGTGGAAAGGAGACCGCCTCTAATCTGTTTGCGGCCGAAATCAAGCTTTCTGCATTCCCCTAATGAAGACTGTTTCATTTTAGCGTCTTCAATTTCACACTAAAGAATCGCATCCTGTGACGCTTCATTATCGTCAATGTGCAAAGTCATTACTATCAGATTGTTTTCGCGCATTCCATTCATCTTCCTTGTAGTGTCGGAACGTTAATTGGTTTTTGTTTGCATTTCTCGTTCGACTAAGATAAGCTAGATGCATGAATTATTTGACACATTAAATTTTCTTTCAACGAGAATCTCGTTATTAACCGTAGAATTACCATGACTTGCGACATTGTGGCGACGCACGCCCCATTCTAATCTGTCTGTAGCTGAAATTAGGTTCCCTAATGCTCTGCTAACGAACAAGTGTTTAATTGTAACATCCCTAATTCAAGGAGGAAGGAACCCTCCTTTGCCTCAGTTAATGCTAATTAATTTAATGTCAATTAAAATAGGATCTTCTCTACTAAGCGTGTTATTTCGACTTCACTGTTGAAATACGATTTAGCGGAAAGTACATGGTTTAATAAAATTAACGTTACTACATAGTGTAATTATATAAACGCAGTTGCAGCGACGATATACACACGCGAGAAAGGGGATACCATGTATAACGTACAAATATCTCTCTCTTTCTTTCTTTCTTTCTTTCTCTCTCTCTCTCTCTCTCTCTCTCTCTCTCTCTCTCTCTCTCTCTCTCGTATAAGTGAGTGCTTCGACAAGTATAAAACCGAGGGAAACAAACCCCTCCGAGTAAGAAGGAGATTTGACCCTTCTACGCTTTCGTGCGCCGGTCCGAGTATTCTTATCCGGATTAAAACGCTCTTTTATAGAGACCGGATTTCTAACGAGGCTAAAAGAGAGAGACAGAGAAAAAGAGTCTATGATGTTGTGTAAAGAGGAGAGAGCGCGTACAATATAACTGTGGAAAATTGTCGCCGGTTCATGCGGTAATCCGCTAATAGCATGTCCGCGTACAGCCGTACGTACTGATAATCCATAATCCGTCGATACCGGGTAGAACCAATGTGCATATGTCCACATAGTAGAGAAAGCGTCGGCATATATATTTTATCTGCACATATTTATGCCATACCTGCGCGGATTAAAAGCAATTTTACGGCGACCTTCCATCTACGACTATCGATTATTGAATTCCCATGAAAAATGGCAGAGAGAGAGAGAGAGAGAAACGAACCAGATAAACATGTATACGCGTGAGAGCTTCCTACGTGCAATCGTATTCTTTAATTCCATCGAACTGAAACAACCAAACGGCATTTTCTTTCTGTTCTGGGAGTTATAGTTGATTTTTCAAACGCGTATATATCCCGCAAATCCAGCGGAAAAATGGAACGGTGGCTGTTCTGGTTCGCCCGAACGGCTTTTCTTCTTGATTTGTCTGACTAGGGACGGACCTTCGCTACTGACAACGTTAAGATCAAACTTTTCGCTTCCAGATAGAGTTACTAAAGTTTGGATCGAACGTGCACGTGATCAAATAATAAATTACGCAATTTTGCTACGTCTTACAATCGCTGTGCCATAAAATGTGAAAGTTGGGTGAAACCTAATTACATAGCAGTAAACACGAGTTGTTTAACGTTCGTCTTAAAATTTATTAGGTGCAAGATATTGTTTGCGGAACCTCCGCTTCTTCCGCTTGCTTGTTCCGCTAGAATTTTTCTCTGTAAAAATTTTAACGTAATAACGTAGTGATATCAAAATTCGCTGCATCACTGGTCGCAGCGAGTGGTTACGTAATGAGGGCGGCTCTTAGCCATTTCTTGTTTTATCAATTTTTTAATACCGCACATCCGAGCAATTTTACCGTGCACGAATACCCGCGGTAATGACCACCACGTAATGACTGGGGAGCCGAACAGTATTTCGTAATGGTGCTCGCCATATTGCAATTTGAATTTCGTTGAAATCGGTAAAAAAAAGGGGTGCCGGGTGCCGCGGAATGAATATGTTAATTGGCTCTGGAATTGGCTGTCCCTGTCGGTGATTGATTAAAATTCGATACGTCGTGACGCCGCCGCGTTGGCCGACCGAACGAGATGGACGAGAGGGTGAGAAGAGGGCGAAAGGGCGGCGAACACGACCGGGTGGGAAGGGAGAGTTAGCATGACTGCAACGAACCGGCCGTTCAGGGAAGTTACTTTGCGGATAAACGAGATTGAAATTTCGATGGAAATTACCGCCGATACCTGTGGACTTAAGCGAACTGTCACCAAGTCAAACAGCACTGACGACTTGTCGATTACGTCAGGGGGGGGTGTGCCATCATCCAACATGTCAGACTAAGAGAAATGGAAAAACGTTTTCGGTGTTCGCGCCTTAGTTCACTTTCCGATATCCCGCTTCTTGAATTGCTCAAGGAGTCGACTATGGAATTGCACGAGGATTGACGATATCTGAGAGACGCGAGATACAATAGCTATTTACGATATTATCATTTTTCTTATAAAAGCCATAAAAAGCAATCTTTTTTAAATTATTTTATCAAATTAATCGCTTAAATATGATTCCATAAATAGCTCATGTTTCAAGGATTTATATTGCAAATTGTTAAGTTTTCAATAACCTTGGCTGTGTACGCTTTAAAACTTAGATATAATACAGGGATATATTTCGCGTAATACTGCGGCGTGGAATTCTGCTATGCAATAAATCTCATGTATAGGATTTATCGTAGTGCACATCACTGGGAATATTATCGTTGAGAGAAACTGCCGAGACTTGTTTCTTGTATGTGTCATCAACATTTTGCTAGAATCCGCAAGGTTTGACTGTACGGAGTATGACCTAATTCATGATACAATGGAAAAAATATGTAATTCGTCTCGCGTAAAAGTAAACAGTATTACAAGTAAAACAAAATTTTTTAAATTATTTTTGGAAGATAGAGAATTACATTTTTCCGAGAATTATTTTTAACTTAAAACATTTTAAAAAGATGAATACCTATTTTAGTAAGAAAATATCTGAAAATTAAAAAGAATGTTCAATTCTGAGCTTCATAGTTGATTTAAAAACGGGATTTAAAAACAGCGTATTGGAGCTGTTTGAATCTTAAGAAAATGCCAAAAATGTAATTTCCGTGAAAGGTAAACCGGATAATATAAAAGTTGGAAAAATGCGAGAAAAAATATAATTCCAACGTGAAAGAATAAACAAATTCATTTAGCTCTGCCGCGACAGGTAGGTATGTTCAAGAGCCGCAGCGAGGACTGCTCGTATTACAGGGAAGACGTATACGAGTTACCGTGGGTGTACCTCTCTCACAAAGCCTCGTCCGTGCCGGTGTGTCGGCGTTAATGAAACACGTCCACCGTTGGCAATTGTCCCGCCGCAGGCACGACAGCGGCCGTCCGAACGTAAAAGGGAGAGGCGCTAGCTGGCTGGCTGCTGTATTCCGCTCCGTTTCCATCAGGTTGCATCCCAGCAGCCCGAGGTCCGGCTACTCTCCGGCGTTTCGTGAATTTAGATGAGTCCGGCCTGTCCGGCTTAATTCGCGTGCACCTCATAAGAAGCGAGTCATAATCTCCCACTCGCACGGCGCGCACACACAAGCTCTATATTTTTGTTTCGTTATTGGAGTAACGTCGCAGCCGGTGACCGTCGTCCGCTTTTTTCGGTGTAAAAATGTAACTGGTTCGTTGCACGCGTCAGCTCGGCGAATGTAAAAATATATCGCACTCCTACGCCAAGAGTTTCTGTAATATTCATCGTGTTTATCGTACGCTGCGTTCGTACGATCGTACAAGTACGAATAGTTACGTCGCGGATTATCTGCAGACGCGAACCATAAAACTGCATATGTTCAAAGGACCAGTTTTCAAAGTTTTGCTCTTTAATTTTTTGCGGAGATCATACGATGTAACATTACACGCACGTATCATCTATCACATGATTAATACCATTGTTCCTTTTCCTTTTGTTACAGCGTACGACACATTCCCATTGATTTCTAATTGTCACGTACATTTACTGCATTAATTCCACTTGATCTTCATTACAATAAAACGAGTGCTTCATCGGATACCAGAAAACCCTCTTTTGCGTTACGTGTTTCGTCTGAGACACAAAAACGGTGACTATGTCTACCGTGGAAAAATGCCCGCGGAAAGCTCGGGGTCACATACAACGGCGCGATAACGTAGTCGCTCTTTCTATTTCTTTCTCTTCGTCATTCTCCTTCTTTCCCACACATGTGTTCGCGTTCATCCCCTTTCGTTTCCTCATTCAAGTCTCGACTGTTCGTTTTCCCCGTCCGTATTCAAAGTATAAGGAGCAAAAGGAAGGAGCGCGTGCACAAAGATCACATACCGCCCAGATTGAGGCTGCAGGGTAAATGTTCGTGTTCCCTCTTTTGCTTCTGGGCGTTCTATCTCTCTTCCGCATTTGGATCTTCTGCTTGCTCTCTCACTTTGAGCAAATCTGCGTGAAAATGGGAAGAACGTCTAGTACGAACCACGCTGGAGAATGGGCGTAAAGTGTGTATGTTGAATGTGTGCCTATACGTGCACGCATGCATACGATGTGTATGGGCTAGAGCCTAAGTGAGAAAGAGAGAGAGAGAGAGAGAGAGAGATTAGTGAGAGATAACCATGGCGAATATCAGAGCCCGTCTGATGACGGCGGGGTCGAATAACGAGGCTTCGCCCATCCACGATAGGACACGGTTCGGAGTTGAAAATTACTTCCGCGTCACGAAGCTTTTCCTGCGGGGCCAGACGACGACCCTCCGACGAGTACCAGCCGGAGGTGAGTTATGATAGTCTATCGAAGTAAGTTCGTTACCGATGAGATTCTTGATTTTCTATTTATCGGAAGACCGTAAGGCAGCTAGGTAATAAGTCTCTCGTAGCCGTTGCCTCTCCCTCCCGGACGAAATTAGTTCTTGAAGGAAATATATTGCGGATGCCGAGGTAAATACTGAAAAATCCCGGCGCTTCAGGTAATCTTTTTTCTATTACGACCGGCAATTTGCGACGGGGCGCGATAAATTCGCGTGAGCGAGTGAATTTTAACACTTATACGTGGTAATATCATAACGCGGGCATTGAATAATGTTCGTGAGGAGATAGAGCGTCGGACGATAAAGCGAGCGGGCGAAAATTCAGGAAGATGATTACTGCATAAAGCAAATAAAGGATACTTATGAATGAAAGAATCATGACTGGGAGAGTCAACATAGTTAGAAATGAGATTTTGGATTCTATTATCCAGAAATGGTAGAAAGAGCCCAACAGTGGATTTTATTGAAGACCGCGGGGAACGCAGCAAGGCAGTGCATTTTCTCGCTTGATCACGGAACTCATTGATCCCACGTTATTATTAATAGGTTTGTGCGCCTGTACTTTCCGTATAATGGAATAAAAATGTAATAGTGAGCACGGCGGAGAACGCGCACATCTACCGATAGTATTTGAAAAATGAACCGCGCTCGTTACGATTGATTATGACTTACCGCGTCGTTTCGGTAAGCGGAATAAATGCACTCGCTTTATTGTGCATCCATTAAAATTCCATTTACCAATGGCAGCTTATGGCTCGTAGGATAATAGCTGCAGCAGCACTCGATGTCCAATAGAATAGCTTTAACTACCGATTTACCGTCTTCAATTATGCTGTTTGATCGATTTAATACGAAATTTCTTCTGCCTTTGTGACTAATTCACAAGTCATTTTATCATCAAATTCCTTAGAGGGTTAGAAGAATATATGTGTATTACAATTATTGCTATATACAGTTATATTTCGATTTGACAAGTTTTGCTACATAAATTCCTGTGATCGCAATATTCTCTTAGCAATCACTTTCTTTCTTGTATACTTTTCTGTTTTTTGAATTTTTTTCGTATATCATAGAATGTAATGAAGATTGTGATCTATTGTGCATCTATATTCCTCAATTATCTATTTCTTATTTTTAAAAAAATATTTTAGTTTTTTTAAAAAAACGTATTGACATATATTCTGCGAGATGTGCCAAAACTAAAACTATTCATGCGAAACGCACTTATCTAACATGAATTTAAGATTACGTCTGTAGAATCTGCGTAATTTCGTCGCCACAAGCAAATCGCTTAACCGCCGTGATGTATTTTGACGGGCTAATGGATATCGCGTACGGATTATCATGCTAAAGAGACGTTAATTAACACGTCGCATCCAGTAATGGCCGTTCAACCGGGACAGAGGTTCTCATGTATGCAATACCGATATCGTGCACGGCATTTCCTTGATAAAAGAGAAAGGAAATTAATACTAGGTACCATTGAAATAAGTCTTAATTCCACAATACTTTTGACAGAAACCTTATCGATTTAATATTACGTTAATGATTTATATACTACATTGATTATTATTGATTTTTTTAATTACTTGAGACTTGTCAATCGATTAATTATTAAATAAATCGAGTTAATATAGCTTATATTGTAATATAAAAATAATATTAATAACATATAAAGGCAGTTGGCTCAATGAAAGAATATAGTGAATATCTGAGATATAATTCTAAAATTTTGAAAAGCACAAATTGCAAACTGCTTCGGGAATCGAACTAAACAATTGCATTTCTACTTAATGCAATTGCTAAAATAGATAGAATCACATTTATACGTTTATATTATAGAACCATGCTAAAATTACCATTCTACATATTATCAACATATGTGGTTACTAAATTAATAGGAAAGAAAGATTTTTGCTGAAGCATCTGAAAATTACCTAGATACAGATCTCAAAGTAATTTTGATTATCAAAATAATTATGAAAGACGTTCAAGCATGATGAGCATACTGCCAAACATTTTGACATTCTAAATAAACAGTTTGAGTGTCCTATATAATTATTTTGATGGTCTAACAAAATTATTTTCAAATCTATCGACCTAAATTTTTAAATACTTTAACAAAATCGTTCTTTTCTTGTAGGTAAATCTACATTTTTAATCAAAAAATCAGAGTATATCCAAGAAAGATAGTTTGTGAGATTATTTTATAATCCAAATCTATCAAAGTACGGTGAAATGATTATAGATTGTGGTAAATATAGAAATCATTTTATGTTCCTTGCATATAGGATTAAAAGCAGATGGGGTAGCTTTATCAATTCCTAACTTACTATGATGTGGAATAAGCCTAGAGGGGGAACTTGAGTTAAAGCCAGGAAATCGAGTCGTTTCGTATGGAGTCTACTAATTTCCCCTCGACATATGTAGCATATATATGTATATATATATATAAAGTGAAATAGGGACCTTAATATTTAGCTACGTAGTAATTATAAGTAAGTGAGTCGGCAGATATTTCATTATAAGTAACAGAGCGTCACATGTATGCGTGATGGCAAATGGAGATTAGTACAATGATATACAGTAACGTAAGATTAGCATAGCGCAAGCTGCATTGAACGCTATATCGAGCAATCCGTCTTTACAATGTGACACGAAATGACGAGATTTATTGGCAGAAAATAAATTTCGTTCCACGATTTTCCAATATTTCATCTTCAATTCCAACCGCGCATAACGCCTGCATAAAACGGAGCGTCGAAAAGAATCGAATTTCGGCATACCGCCGTGAACTTAAAATGAAATTCAATTGAAAAGTCTGATGATTTTTTGCAGTATCGTGCGTCAAAATGAACTGCAATATCGAATCTAGTTATATAAAATGGAAACACAATCATTCCGCAAAAGTAAAAATGCAGCAGAGGGAGAGAGCAATTTCTTTCAATGATTTTTATATGTAAATTAATCGAAGAATATATATTCCAGTAATAATGTAAATATGGACGTAATAATATTTTATAACGTAAATATAATATTATATTTACAGAAATTGAATAATAAAATTAATAATTTAATAATTTTGTTCTATTGGTTAGCTGTCCGATGTATTTTCCAAACGAACCTAAACATTCGTATATAAGTATCGATAGAGAATTTTGGGCAATCACCTAATATCCGCAAACGTGCAGTCAATTCGAGCGTACAGTAGCCGGGAAAGAAATCTCGAGCGCGATTCGATCGATGACCTAGCCAGACGGTACTTACCTCTGTACCACGTCGATTCCTCCATCGCACCCACTTGTTGAACCCTGGTCGCCAATACTCGACAAAGTACTCCTCGGTGTACTCGACCCCGTTGCCATTGCCGAATCTGCCTTGCGTCTTGGTGGACGTCAGTAAACGCGGAGTGTGCAGATTCACTTCTAGGTATTCCTTGCCTTCCTTGGTTACCATATTTCTCGGACACCAAGCGCCGCCACCCTTGTCTTGTCGTAGCCTGAGAAACCGAGGCATTATATCAGGAGTTATTACCAACGCTCTTGAGGGAAGTACGTCGCGTGAAGACACGCGAGGAACGCACACGTAGCAGACGGGACGTATGTACGTTGCGTGACAAAAGCAGGAGCACGTTCCCGTTATGCTTTTCTAGTCGCATGAGTCGTGGCGGCTGCCTCGCACACGCACCGAGAAGAAGGCAGTAAAAGTGATAACCGAATGGAAGATATATATTATACATATATAGATATACATCTCGATTATCGTGGATTTATTATGTGGATGATATAATTAATGAGTTTCCCGCCCTCGTTCCCTTTCAAGATCAACGGCCGCCCGCGTGTAAATTAATGACGCGGCGATTGATTTACGGGCGATCTTTGAATCTGAGCACGCTACCTCGTCGAGCTTCATGCGGTATTGATTATGAATAACTTATTTTGCAGCGAAGCTTTTATCGCGATAGCAGCTTCTTGTGGACAGAAGAAAATGGAAGTAATTTTTTCAGGGCTCTTGGAGAGAGGGTCCGCGGAAGGGGAGGGAGAGACTGCTGGTTAATAGATTCTGGGAAGAGAAATTTTAATCATCAGATTTATGTATAAATTTGAGAAAAGAAAAAGCACTAATAATTACTATGGAGAACAGTTATAATTCTATATCAATTTCCATTTCCAATACAACCCTTGTGCTTTACTTTGAGACATATATTCGGGAAGGTTAATGAGATTTCAAGAATTACGAATATTAAATATGATAAAAACAACAGCGTACAGAAAGATTGTTCATTTGAGTAGAATTATAAAAATGCTTAAAGTGAATTTGAAAAAGTGGTCATATTCTACGGATCAATGATTAATTCTTTCTCCGAATATGCTTCTGCAAATTAAATTATGTCTCGAGACTTCTATTTTTTCTACGTACACACGTGTCGTGTTGGAATATATTCTGTATATAAATTAATAATACTTATTTCGCACAATAAAATCAAACAAGAAAATAATGTTGAGAATGGTTTCGATTATTATAGGTTTGTAACATAACCCTTAGAATAGGCTGAAGACGCAAGGCTCTGAATTTTCAAAGCTAGTTGCTCTGACAATGAACATCCGCTAAATTAAATTCCGGAAATATATCTTTCGCCAAGAATTTCGTGGGGCGTATCGGCTCGCTAATTAAATCTTAAAACGAAACTCCGCACGAGTACAATATGACGAAGTTTATAAGAGACACGATCATTATTATCAGGTGTTATTTCCGACACACGCGTGTCACGAGCACACGCCCCGGAATCCATTGAAATACATATATCTACACGCACGGTCGTGTCACAAAGGGTGAGAGAATCTCCATGGAAATATTTCAGCTGGTTCAGTCATGGAGGACTGCTATACATATAGGCGACAGGCCCGCATGTAAACAATAGACCAGGCGAAATCCACTGAAAGCATTTGCGGTTAATTAGGCAGCAATACTGTTAACAATGTCCTGGCTTCAGCAAGGCCCTCCGTAACCTTGCGTAGCAATCCGTTACAATCCGTAGTTACGTGGCTCGACGAACACGGGAGTTTCGTTCAAATAAAGTCACCACTGTGCTTGTTCTCGCAACCAAATTGCGCGACAGTTTAAGAAAATGCTATTTATTTGATATCCGCGATTGTCCATCCGCGATTGTGTACGTCAGCGAGATCGTGATCAAGATAAAAGGAATATGGAAGTTCAGAATTTCCAGAACAGGGCTGATTGTCGTAAATGCATGCATTAAATAGAACGGATTGTTTTATAATACAATGCGTAAGTCATGCAATGCTGTGAATCACGGTTGATTTATCGAAATTTCTATTTATTGTTATCTGCCCGGTTACACATCGATAATAAAGCTTTCTCCTCTCTTCACGTTTATTCGTAATCGGTATTTTCTATTTATCTCAATTCATGATAAAATCCGAATTCAAATTGAATGTAATTCAATTTCTGAGATAAAATAAGCTGAATTTCGCTAATTTAGGTATTAATACATTTTATTATCGTAGTATTTTGTTATTGTTAATATCTGCAATAGAAACGGAAGCTTTATCGGTTTTATTGAAAATTCCGTTTTATTTGAAAATTGAAAAATATTTCGGAGATTCTGTAATAAGATCGTTTTCATTATTTTGTTATTTCGAGAAGTGACTTCTGGCAACAGATACAATATTGACCATGTTGCAGCACTTCCGCTCGTTAATTGCGCCATCAACGTTTCCAGATGCTCTGTAAGTTGAACGTAAAAATAAAAGAAAGCAGCGTACCGAGAGTCGTAAAAATTCCCTTACGTGCCTTCTTCGAACCTAGAGGATTCATGGCGTATAAATGTAGGGCTGCCCCGTTGTTAGACGAAGAAACGTAAAAGTACGTTCGGAAATGTACTGCTTAGAAACTACTTAATCAAAAAAAACTGTAAGTTTTTGTGAACATTGATCGTAACAAGTTTGTCAGGAATATTGGAAAATTTTGTGATATACACGATTTATTATCTCATCGTAGTAATAAACTTCCATCGGTCAATCTTTATTATTAAAATAATCTGTTGTAATGTTAACAATTTGAAAAAAAAATAAAAATACGTGTATGATGATGATTAGCCATAATTTAAAGTAATAAAATTTAATGGCATTGCATGGCTCTTTTTTAAAAAAAATATATTACGTATATAAAGAACATGATACCCGATATTATAAATATAACACCAGACTTTTTACAGTTAAGCTGGATGTAAAATAAAATAAAATGTGATAATAAAGAACCACTAATAATATTAGAGTCTTGCTATAAATATTCTATCTCACTATATTTTTCGAGGGATTTAATTGAAAAAAAAAAAAACGATATAGATGCGATGCGACACACCGTTCAGCTCCAGTTTTTTTCAAAAATAAATGGAGAGTGCAATCTTAATAGGAAGCCAATAGTCTCCTCGGTACAATTTACGGCAGCCAACCAACGAACCGACCAGAGCCATCCTATAGCTGGTCCTGGGTCTCTAAAGTAGTCTTCTCGAGAAATGTACGAGGGGTAAGAGAGCTCGGCCCACGGGCCGACCAGAAGCATTACGCCGCCTCATCAGTCGAAAGGTGCATTAGCATTGCTAATGACCCGCGATCGTTACCGCCACACGCCGCATCCACGTTGCCTCGCGCGCAGCGTGTTTGTTATTTGGAAGTGGGCCACGGCGAACGCGGGTAAGGAGAAACAAGACTTCTAAAGCGGGTGAGAGAGAAACGAGAGGCCGGCACCCCCGTTAACCCGTAATAATTTTCATACGACAATATCTTGCAACGTCACGTAGATATGCGTCCACTGTTTCATTCGGCTAAAACACTAGCGGATATACGTTCGGCTCGGCCGACCATAGAACAGAATTTCCCGTTGCCTTTTACGTGAAATTCCCATGGCTATTAACAAATTAATGCGTCAAGCTTCTCCCGTTCCGCACCATGCTTTTGTGAATTTAAAATGCTTCTTTTACGAAATACCTTCCGTAATTCTGTAAAAGGACCGACCCGTTATCCATTCAATTAAGGTTATTGTTTTATCACGATAAATACAGAAAATTTACAGTAAAATGAACGATTCCCAGTTATTAATCGCGAAGAAATACACCGCGTACGTTTGCAAATGTGATATAATGTGTGCACAGTAAATATTGGATCATAAAAGATATTACAGAGCTGAATTACTTACGATCAATAAAACCATTTTGTAATTTGCACATCCTTTTGTGCGCGCGCTCTCATTCATAATTTTTCGCGATGATGAAATCGATCGTTATTTCGAACACGTCCGCGTACATATACATATTGTATCCCGCACGATAGCTACGTCCGATTTCACTTGGAAAGCCTGAATTTTCCAGCCGCAACAAAACGTTGCGCCGATCACATTCTACCTCTTCTTTAAGGCATATTTATATTCAGGCCGCGCACGAGCCCGCTTGCTTTCTTCTATTATCTCCCAGCGTGCCCAGCTTTAGTTCGAGTCTCCTCCGTCTCGCCGCGAGAATAGCTGGTAAAAACTAATTAAATTTTCCTGTGATATGGCGATTTCGATGATAACCGTTATTACACTTTCTTTCGGGAGACCAGTGAAGAGAGATGCGAAACGAATAAAATGGTACAGGCAGCCACACACGCATTGCGCGACATTTTACGACCGTTTCGAGGCTAATCCCCACGCTAATTAGACGCGAAATGAGCAACGATTACGTCACCCGGCGAAAGACAAAAACACCCGTTCCGAGAGCAGCGCGGGTTATTCTGGAAATAAATGCTTCCGCACGGACTACAGAAACTCGGCACGAAAATATGTCACTGTAGGTGACGATAGGCACATGCTCTTCCAGAGACAAAAGATTAGGAGATATGAGATGCTCGCTGAAAGATATATGATTTTTTTCTTCTTTTTCGTTATATGCCGCTTTGTTCCCAGGAAAATAGCTTCAAAACTTGATAACGTGACTGTAGAGCGAAAATAGCTTCACAGCGTGATACCAATATAATGAAAGATATCCATCTTCAAATTAACATTTATATTATCGTTCGATATGTAATCTAAGCGGGAAAAAAACAAGTAAACCTTATTTTTCTTATTCACTCATCCACATTGCGCGAGATACAATAACCTACGTGTTATACTCGCACTTGCGTGTATGTTCTAAAAATTTTTATATAAGCTTTAAATAATTAAATTTTTTCATCCTTCTCTTTAGTTATATGGCGCCATCTATTTATTATTTGTCGCAAGTTAAGGTAAAGTAAATTTATTAGTTAAGGAAGTGTCAGCTTCGCGTTTTGTGAAAATATTTTTGCAAATAGAAATAGCTCCATATATTATCATTCAATTATATTTTGAATCTAATATAAAGGGAAGCAGCAAAAAAATAATTATAGTCTCTCCTTCTTTTTTAATTGGTCACATTGCACAAGATATGATAGTTTACGTATTATATTCGCACTTGTATGTGCGTTCTAAAAATTTGCATATCAGCTTTGAATAATTAAATTTTTATGATTCTCTTTACATCGCGCCATCCAATCTTATCTTTCGTTATACGTCGTAGGTTAAGGTAAAATAAAAAAATTTTTTGATAAAGGTTATTTTTAAAAAAGTGTCATCTTTGCGCTTTGAAAGTCTTCTTGCAAATCGGAATAGCTTCACAGCATGCTGACAATATAGTGAAAGATATTCATCTTCAAATTAGCATTTATATTATTATTCGATATTTGCTATAAGCAAGCGCAGTAAAGAAATAATCATAGCTTTTTATTCTTCTTATTTACTCGTGCACATT
>QKQZ01030681.1:0-28710 GCA_003595255.1 Solenopsis fugax | reverse complement strand
TATATATATACATATATATACTCTGTACGGTTTAAATAATTAAATTTTCACGCTACTTCTTAGATATATCGCCATTCAATGTTATCTCTTGTTATATACCGCAGGTTAAAGTTAAGTAAATTTATCAGTTAAGGAAAAGTCGCCTTCGCGTTGTGAAAGTATTCTTGCAGATCGAACTCTGACCTTCTGTGCTATCGCCGGAACGGGTTCACAGGAGACCCGGTCCTCACGGTTCATTTGCTTGATCGAGCTTTACAGATAACATGTAGGACTATCATGGACTGCATCTGCAGTGAGTGTACATAGACACGCTCTACCAGCGCGGATTATAGCGTGCCGATGTGAGAAGGAACGACGCATATTCGCGTATTCGTGCGTTCGTCCGCACACATAGACGTCGTTCCTCCTATCCTCCGAGCTTGCGGGCATTGTTATCGAATATGCCGGGAATGCTGCTGCCGAATATGCCATCAGCCAAATGATCCGTGAAAATTCCAGCTGGCCTGTCCGATTTTACGCGGGCGCAAGCTTTTTCCTTTTTCCGTTCGCGCCGCGATCGAAGCGAACGGACAGCACCGTGGAAAGAACGAGGGATGGATAGGGATGAGATGGTACCATCATACGAGCCGGGAATGTCGAGCCATCGATATTAAAACGTTCCCGAATCACAATAACGTTCAAGAGTAGTGCGCGAATTGCACTGTGTTATTGTATTATTCCGAGTCGGAGATCTCCAATCTCGAACGTGAAAGCTCATGAACGTGCTGAGGAATTTTATGGACGATATGCTGCTTGCGAGCAGATTTCAAAGTTTGCACGGAATTAGACTGCGTTAGTTGGCTACTCGCGATTTTATGAATTACAGTAAAAAAGAAGTTGACGCTATTTTACTAATCAATGGTATGTACTTGCTGTTGTATAAAATTTACAATAACAAGTTAAATTTTTTTTAAGGAAATGACCAGTTATACAATTAAAATAGTCAAATATTTCCAAAGTTGCCGCCCAATTTAATTTCCGACTTAATCTTAAAAAAGCATCTGTATCGATTCTACGACCGATCAATAAGCTTTCATTATATATTGTATATAATTTAATTAAAAAGTGAATATACAATTCCGAAGCAAAATTATATTATTTAAAAGGCTTCTCTCTGATTTCAATTACCTCAACCTATTCTGGATTTCTTTAAACTATAAGCTTCATTAAAATTTTCCAATTAAAACGATTAAATTAAAATACTTTGTATTTTTTGATTAAAATAATCTAAATTGACATTCCAATGCGACTGCTTTTTATGCACCATTCGTTCTGAGAACTTTTCCGACGTTTGTTTTTTTCAACAACAATGTAATATTATATTAAAAATAATGCGATATCTCAATTGCGTTTGTAATTCATATTTAAACCATTCCAATACTCCGATATAAAACATCTGCTGCCTAATAATAAGAAAACATTGTGTCTGATAAGTGTTAATGACGTGAATAATATAAAGACATCATCCAAATTTAATGGCAGTCATTACATTATAAATTACATTGTAGCTCCTATCGTTTCTCATGGTCTTATGGTCTGCCTTTATTGTGATCTTCCATTAATTTTTAAGATTTTCTCTCTTTTTTTTATCTTTTACAGCTACTATATGTTAACAACATCGACAGTCAAAGTTCTTTTTCATAGTCTGATATCAAGAGCAATAACTGAGATAAAGCGGTACCAGCATATATATTTATAATACCGCATCATCTTATCTCGCCCTTGCTTAACGCGAGCAAATGGGAGGGAGAGTCAGGACACATCCGGGTCGATCCCACGGGACGCCTTCCAGGAGTCAAACTCAATCTGCAAATGGTACAATCCCATTTTCGACGCTTCGACGGCGCTTGATCACTTTAAAGCTGGGTCCGTAATGTGCCTCGTATATTTCTCTTTACGGTCAAAATGATGTAAGACGATGTGTTTTATTGTTGTGTATTCCGTGCTAATACACCCGCTTCAGTTGAATTATTATTCTCATCTCGGGCGTAAAGATGGGCCGTAAGGGGGCCATATAAGTTATATGGACGGTATCAACATTTGAATTTCTCTTGAGATAATTAAAATGTTTCGACCGCTAGAGAGTGCAGTCGTACTTTTCGCAACGTGACGTTCTCCACATATGAGATAAGAATTATCAGAAAATGATCGGTGTGCATTCTTACTTCTATATATGATTTTTATGCGAAAAAGGAATGGTTCTGCTGAAGTGTCTAAAAATTTAATAAATCTGAAAATAATTTTGTCGTTTCCATTAAGTTAATTACACTGAAAAAAGACTGGTTATAACTACCAAATGTATAGTGAAATAGTATCAATTAAATATTTGGTCAATGTAACCAAAAATAAATTTACTTTTCTAAATATTTAGTAACTTGTACCAGATTTGATAATACTTACTAAACATTTAGTAAAATAAAATTATTTTTGGTTGTATTGACAAAATATTTAATTGATACTATTTCACTATACATTTGGTAGTTATATCCAGACTTTTTTTTCAGCGTATGTAGGACACTTAAATTGATTGCTAGAATGTTAACATGCTTTTGCAGTCTTACTGGAGCGTCGCACATAATTATTTTGATGGTCCAAGAAAGTTATTTTCAAATCTGTGTCTAGCTAAATTTTTAAATATTATATTTCAACCGTACTTTCCATTGTACATATATATTACCGGAGAGAGTTGAGAATTACCTTGATTTTTCTCGTTTAATATTGGAAATTTCCTATCAGAACTGAGAATCTCGGTTGCGAATGATTCAAGTTCTATAAAGCGCGCGTACATCGCATAAATAATAATGATTTGATCAATTCTCCGACGATTGTATCGCAACGGAGAACAAGGGAACATTAATATCCGCAACAATTTAGAAACTTTTCTACAAAACCTGTACGGCATCGTCCAGAATGGCGATGAAAATTGTCTGGATGATCATATTTCAGCGCCGACAGCCCGCACAATTCGCCGTCGACTCGACCGGAAACTATCTCGGGCGAATATTTGTCTCGTGGGTCATGTTAAGCGACCCAACGTTTTTTCGTTGCGCTACACTGACAGAATTCGGCGTTGTCAACGAATCTAAAACTTCGAGTCATGTAGTGAATGTATCGATATCCAGCGTGGCGCTCGGCGGTCGTTAGAGAGGGAGTTTCGTGATTTTTCGGAACAACGAGAACTGAAAAGTTCCTCTAACAGCGGCAGCGCAATGTACAGATATGAAAAATCGAGTTCGTCACTAACGAATAAAGGTACCTATATTTTTATATTTTGACCAGCATTGTTTCAACAAATGTCGTCATGTGTGTACGTCTGATCAATACCCGTTAATAACTATTATCGGAAAATATAAAAATACTTTTCCTGGTGATATTGAAATGTGTATCCCAGAAAAATTACATTTTTTAGAAACAAAATTTTAAAGAGATTTAGGGCTGTAAGGCTATTAGATGGTAAAGTCAGCAGAATAGTTACAGTCTCAGTGGAGCGCCGTGCCGTGGTCTAGCATCGAGAGAGCTAGCTTACGAAACGAGAGATCCCGAGTTCAAATCCCGATCGGCTCGACGGAAGAACGTATATGTATAATCAATATGAATCCGTATTCGGATAATAAAAGAAGAAATTAATGTATCAAATATATGTCTTATTATCGAGAGGCGACACATAAGTTCTATTACACATGTTTTGTCAAGTAAGGATGGACTTGTTTATTGATGGAGTGCTTTTACTAGAAATGCTATATCAATTACGGAATTTAACAAATTCCGAGTTCAAATCCCGATCGACTTCGTATTTTTTCTGTCACTCACAAATGCGAGTAAATTTGTAAATGATCATAAGACTATATCGTACGACAATTAGGTAGGTGCAATGGCTTTCTGGTAAGTTTTTTTTGTCGTCATATTTTTTTCATAAGGCAACACCAGAGACACTTTCATTGTATAACAACTTCAGCATGAAGTTTGTGGTAGGCTGCAAAGCCCAAGTCTTATTTTGAGGAAGAAAGTTTCGCAGAATGTATGAATCGTATCTATCAATAAGGATATTCTTAGTGCGAGAATTTCTTACACTACATTATCGTCAGAAATTTTTGAATTAATAACGCGTGTAATTAAAATTTTTAATATCACAATTAAAAGTACAGATGTGGAAATATTATTTTTCTGATACCATTGTGAAAACTATGAAGTGCAGAATATTTCGCGCACAATCTTTTAACCTTTCCCCATAGAGAGAAATAAATAAGGGTGTTATAACGAGCGATTAGAAAATGTGCATTTACGCGACGTTCGTGAAAGTTGATAGGAAAATTTGAATATACTTGTCGAATCAAGCGCGCCCGTGAAAATTTGAAAGGTGAGTCACGCTCGCGTCAATGACGATTTCATGGGCGAATCTCCGCGATCGTTAACGGAGAATTCGTTTCGGTTGCTCACGATTTCCTGACAGTATGAGGAATAGAGAGAGATAGGAAGCCCCGATATGTCAACGTCGCTGATATTCGATGAATCGGGACTGAAAATCGCGCCCGTGTACATGCACGCATACTGAGGTATCGTATGCACATAAATGCATATATATCTACGTCGCGTAGATATATGTGTATTACGTGTGACGGTGCAGGTGTTCATGCATACAGCGTGTTCGTGTGTGCAGCTAAATATAGGGAGCAACGTTCACACGCTCGACACGGAACGCGGAAGCGGCGAAATAGATTTTCGTTATCGCCACGTTCTCCCCGATTCGCATACGACAGAATAATATCTCTCTGAGGCAGATCGACTGCCGAACTTCTCCATGGGAATTCGATATCGCGATACCGCCTCCCTGCACTGATATTTTAAAAGACGTGAGATGTGCTAGATATTTTCGCGCGATCATCAGAAGCATCCTATAAAGAAAGAGAGAGAGAGAGAGAGAAGTCGGCAGAATTCTTGCGTTAACGAATAACTTTTTCCTTTTTTTCGCGAAAAGGCGCGCGTTCGAGCCGTGAGTCGCTTAAAATGCGAACTTTCAGAGTTGCGCGGCATAATATGCTCCGCCGTGAAAGAAGATTGAAATATAGCACCTTCACCACAAACAGATGAATTAATAAGACATAATCTTCGTAGCGACCTAGTTGTATTTTAACGACTATGTTAATGCAGCGAGGACAAAAGTTTTCTGCGAAAGATTGTTATCGCTTCTACTGCGCAAGGGGTAGTTTGTCTTTCCTTCTTACTTCATCCGCTTTAAACCAAATCATTCTGTGCGAAGAAAATCTTTGTGTCGTTAAGGAATGAGTGTTACATTTTACATTAATGAAAAAATCCGCGGCTGATGGGAATGATACAAGAAAAATTTCCTAAGTAATAGATATTGTATTATGTATAAAAAGAAAAAAATAACTATAGCATTAATATATAATTATTCTGGTTGACTAGTATAATATGTATAAATGTAATAAATAATCAGCATAAAGAGCACAATACGTGCTCTTCGATAAAAGAATATATACACAGAAAAAAATGACTATCAAATCAACATTTCATTGTTTCATATATAAGCAAGAATATAAAATCTTCTTGGAAGAATTTAATAATCTTGACCAGATATAATTTGCTTACATGAAGAGAAAAATTTATATTCTTGCTTATATATGAAACAATGAATTGTTGATTTGATATTAATTTTTTTTCTGTGTAAGCGCAACATTGCTTATTTATGAAACAATGAATTGTTGATTTGATACTAATTTTTTTTTCTGTATAGTTAATGTTTTTTGATTGCTTAATTTTTCATGCAAGCTTGTAAACGAACAGCATCTTTACGCAATCTTCTCTTTAAACATGCTTACGATCGCATCGACTTTTGAATTATCCCTCGGGGTTCATCCGCGACATACATCTTCACGCCCGTTTTGCGTACGTTGCATGTAAATACAGCGTCGCGCGGAATGTTGTTTCGTTTATCAAAAGAATTCCATTGTTCTTGGCCCGGAACCTAGAAGAACGGACGGCCGGAACTGGATATCAGCGTAAGATGGAGTCGGTCGCTGCTCAAGGTGGGTGCTCTCGAAACCTCCCGAAGATTTATACCACGAAAGCACATCGTCACGCGAACGTGAGGCCTAAGCCATGAAACGCGCGGCGCATTTCCGGTGGCGCGATACGGTGCAGCCAAGTGCCTGCTCCATCAGACGACTACGACTACGACGACGACGACGACGACGACGACGACGACGACGACGAAGGCAGCGGCGGCAACAGCGATGGCAACGGTGGCAGAGGCGTAGTTGCTCGAGCGATACAAACGCGAGAAAAAACGGGGTGAGATACCAGGGGAGGTGGAGGAGGCGGTGTTACATAAATCACCGAAACGAGAGAGCTACCGGAGGCACGGGGTTTTCGAATCGTAACAAAGTGGAAGATAGCAGGCTCGAAGGCTAGGAGAATATGGCTACCATTTTTCCTCAGCTTCGGCTGCTGAAAGCACACGTAACGGCGTAGGACAGTTTATGTCCGCGTGATTCTGGCCTCCCTTTACCCCGGCGACCCTCCTCCCCCATTGCTCCTTCGCGCATCGAAGATTTCGGCTTGTCACGCCTGGGGTCTTCGCACTCTTTCTCTTTCTCTCTCTCTCTCTCTCTCTCTCTCTCTCGTGCCTGTTTTTTTTTCGCCGTCTCTCTCATCTCGTTCCACGTTTTCTCATCGTCTCTTACAGCGAGCTGCCACCTCGTACGTAGCTGCCTCCTTTTCGTGCCAACTCTAAAGCGATACGAATGGCCACCGGCACCACATAACACGAAAACGGAAAAACTTTTTCGTTGCACGTACCGGCGTGCCCGTCCACTTTTCTGTCCGGGCCTTTATCGATCGTGTCTCTTTGTGCGTGGACGCGCTTTCTCGCATCGCGCCGTCCCGCGACTTCTTTCGTCCTTTTGTATTTCGTACACTGCCTGCTTCCCCATTGTCTGTCCTCGAGTCGTTATTTACGCGGACGTTGCCACGTACGTTGCCAGGTACACTGATCATGACTACGTAAAACGTGTATTAAAGCTGAAAGAAATGTGACGATGTTGTCAGGCTCGGCACTCCGAGTTAATATAAGTAAGATTGCGAAGAGTCGTAAAATAAGTTGAATGATTTACGCGTTGTTTAATGGAGCGCGTTACAAAGAAACGAAATGTCGCGCAGGGAACTAATTGAGAAGCGTTACGGATAATAAATGTAATTGCGTTTTCGCATTTATTTACTACATATACCCTACTTATCTGTCCGGCGAAATGGATGACAATGACCTTAAAATGTCGCGGGGGTTGCCTTGTCGCAAACCCTCTCTAATAAAATATACGATGCAATTTCGTTACGCCGAGAACCCGACTACGTGTACTTTGAAATGCAGTACTTTAACGCTACGCTGTATAATGTTGTATCATATTCCCGCCCGGAGTAGCGCACGACGGGGCAATATCTTATCCCGAGTCCTTTGCCCTCTCTAGGGCAGCCCCGGCCTCTCATAATGGAAATTTATCTTTCATCTATAATTATAATCGTGCGCATTGGCGTGATGCATTTCGCGTTATCGCGGATCCCGGCGCGATAACACGTGTATCGCGATAAGCATCAATTATCGAACTACCACGGCCTGAAACTAGATTCAAGGCTAGATGCTCGTGAAACACACCGCGAGTGTCTTCGCTCCGAACATCCTCGCGCTTCGTGACACCGAAAAGATTTTATCGCGATGAGAGCTTCCAAAGTGATTACCAGCGTGAACCGGGAATCCGCCAATTATCGTAATTGATAGTTACAGCTGATACGTTTGCCGCCCTCGCGATGTTAACACTCTAATCGTATTAGGATTTTTTCTCAAGCATCGTAATATATATATATATATATATACGAAATATTTTTTTATGCAATATAAAAGAATATGACAAAAATTGATGTAGGGAAAAATTGGAGAACTGCGAACACCTAAGAAAAAAATTAAATAAAACCGATAATTATTCATGAATTATGGAAGTCTTTCAAAGGATACTCCAATTATATAGTTACAATAATTAACATTCATATATTGTCAAGATAAACTATCATTTCAGCACAAAGCAAAACCTTTGCCATTCAAAGTTACTCGCCGTAATGTGGAGCAATGCCGAATCGTATATAATGTATTCATAATTATTGTATTTAATATTATATTTATAATTACATCTTCAATTTATGGTAGCAATATAGTTTTCAATTTTCATGTGTCCTTAATTTGCAAACCCAAACCTAAATACGAACATTTGTGATTATCCCTGTAATCGTTGCGAAAACATGTGTATAATTTACTTTAAACAGCGTATGCATTCTATGATCGTGTTATAATGCGACACTGAGCGTATATTGGACTATCATTCGGGTGCAAGAAATGAGAGGTTATCACCACTCTAATATATTGCAATAGTATTGTTCGCGTTTAAACCGCATCGCAGTTCCCACATTCTCCCCAATATTTGAATAAAATAATAAATCCATGTAATGACGTCGTTTATATGTATATTATTTTCTATCAAAATTTATTTGTAAGTTGACCTGTGATTGATCTGAAAAGCCTTCTACGGTCACAGCTGGATCTTATTGCTTTATTTTTATAATACTTGTGTGATTTGTTTACATTCTTCAAATTCATCTGAATGTGCGCCGAATTGGTTTTCCGGTCATAACACAGCCGTAAGATGCCCGGACCGGAGATTCGGGAGGTTCCAGGTTCGAACCCTGGCTGAGGTGATATTTTTCGCAATAAGTTCTTTACAGTTTTATTAGGGGGGAATGGGTTCGATATTTGAATGCAAGTCGGCATCAAACGTTATTAAAATCAAACGTGATTAAATTGATTTTCAATTTAATTATTGTGATATTACTTATTCTTATTCGTCTTACGGCTGTGTTATGACCGGAAAACCAATTCGGCGCACATTCAGATGAATTTGAAGAATATAAACAAATCACACAAGTAAAAATAAAGCAATAAGATGCTATGACCGTAGAAGGCTTTTCAGATCAATCACAGGTCAACTTACATTTATACATTAACGGTCTAATATCTCTCTAAATTTAAAATTTATTTGTATAAAAATTAACAGTTTATTGAGTAATATGAGAGAAATAAAAGTTATAAAAGAAGCGTGAGAGATAAAAAGTTAGTTTATCGAGTTTATCTGCCAATTGACTAAAAAAAAAAGATATTTGGTAGCCATTGGAATGTGGTGGGTAACATTGCAGGCAACATGGCGGGCGAATCACGGCCCTGAAAAATTAACCGGTCCCGGGTGTCGTACCCCTTTTGTGAGTGGAAGCGGCGCCTTGCTCTAATACAGATTTATTGCCACCTAAGAGCCGGAGCCAGGCGCTCTAATACAGGTATTATGCTGACGCAGGCACGAGGAATTTACACGAAATTGGAGGTAATTTGTAGGGGTCGAGCGCAAACCCCTTCTACCACTGCCGTCGCCGTCTCGGCACCCCTCCCCCTTCGGCCGCTACCACCCTACCCCTGCGTTACATCGTGCCGGACTTGTGTGCGGCCGTGTATCTCGAAACTCTCCGGTAACGACTTGCTCGAAGGACGTAACTCTCCAGCAAGGGCTATCTGCCTCGAAATATGTAGCCGCATAGGCCGCTTTTTGATTTACGGAGTAGATCGTTAATTAAAACGTCACGTCTGATCGGTCGCGCGTACGGCGGTTTAATTAAAATTTTTTAATTGCCAAGCGTGGCCTACGATAGGCGAACGATCTCATCGCGACGGTCTTCCAAAAAGTAGTCTTACTCATTTTTTTTTGTTTCCCCCCCCCCAAATCGTCGACGTTGTTTTTGGTGGCACCCTAACAAGGGTATCGAAACACGAAACCGGTTATTATCGGCGATCATGTCATGGTTTTCGGTGGGCGCAAAGAGCCTACCGTAAATTGTCGCGTATCGTTGACGAGATCGATCCGCTCGACACACCGCTCGCTTCTGCGGTCTACGTGTTCCGGATTGGAAACTTGTTATTAATGACGGGAGTGCGCGAAGAGACTATATATGCTCTAATCGCGGTTGATAATCCTCCAATTTCATCGAAGCGATCGATCTTAGTTTTTTTTGGCTTTGTTAGCGATCACAGCTGGATTATTATGAATCGATTATAGAATATTCATGGCTGTCCTATTTGTTTTGCTACGTTACATTTCACATTTTTTCAAGAAATATGTATATAAAAATTTCGTGATAGTTATAATCACGACTAAATAGATACACGCCATTAAAAGACGGCCATCGCGAGCGAGAGAGACATAACGATGATTCTCATAAAATTAATTTGCCATTACTGCGCGGACGACTCAAAAGGTTTCCCCTCCTTTATATCCTTCCATCATCACCATTCGTTTCTTGATAACAAAGTTTTACAACCGTGCTTTTGAGGCCGCATGTTATTTAAAATTTTAATACACCTAAGGCGCGGAACGCAAACGCCGTACTAGCTAGTGATTTTAATCTCGGTGTTATAATAAGAAATAAAGTGAACCATGTAGCAGGTTCGCTAATGCCATTGCGCGAGAGACATTCTTTCGTGTCACGCGATTTACATTGCGAGGTTAAAAGAATTTTGATAATACAGTGTGATGCGAATGGCAATTACCTAATTTAATTCTAACGTGAGACGCATGATATATACGCATGTGTTGTGCGCTGCGTTATATTTTATCTTAAAATCTGTTTTGGGGTAAATTATAATTTTTTAATTAATTAAAATATGTTAGAGAGAAAGATTATTTTACTTTTTAATTATAAATATAAATTTTAGTTTCCTGCATTTTTAAACAAACTGTTTCAAATGTACATTCCAACTTGATGGAAATATTCAGCCATTTTTAATAACAGTTATAAACAATTATGAAAAAATAAAAAAGGTACTACAAAATAAATTGTATGAGAAAACAGGAGAATTAAAAAGTTCAATAATAGAGTTCATAATCGTAAAAAAATGAGGAATATTCTAATTTTCTGTGCAGAAAATATGATAAGAAGATAATAGAAAACCGCCGTGATGATAAACGGATTCGACGATTACAATAGTCGGATATTCGTTTCTCTGAGAGACACCAAAATAGTCGACCAATTTGACGGGCATTTCGTGATACGATTGTTCTCTTACCTGGCATGTTTCGGTCCGAGGCTGGGATCGTACATAGAACTCGCCGAGATGTCTTCATCGGGGATTTCTCCGCTCTCCATGCCCAACGCCGTAGTGCATTGTCCTGGAAACAATTCACGACGGCATTTAGACGAAATTCAATATCAATCTTCATTTCGTTAATGTCGTGCATTAAAATGAAAACTTCGAATGGGAGATGGGTGACATAATAATAGATTATTCCTGCGAGGATTCAGTCATTCTTAGCAAATAGCATCGAACAGTTAATTTTACGTATTTGCAAGATTGCAAAGATTCCTGGTTTTATTCTGTCGTGCCTAAGAATTTCATTCTCAACAATTTCGTCCGCCGCTAACAGCACTATCGCGGAGATGTGCAAATTCTCCAACGAAATCCTTGGAAATGTTGGTCGCCACAAACATGCGACTTCGTATTCTGCTGGGTACACACGAGAAGCAATTTACAATCGTAGAACGCTCGCGTCGCATCCTCTCTTTTCCCGGTTTCTTTTTCTTCGTAAGTTAGCAACTATTTTCATCACAAATAAAATGATGATTGGCGTTATAATGCATTAATGTAGAGTGCTGTACAAAATTTATAATTCTTGGTATTGACATATTTCAGCGTACACACCTATTAACGTTCTTTGTTATAATAAGTTAATAAGCATAAACGACGACACATGTCAAGTCAATTTCCACAATTACAAATTTTGAACAGCACTGCTATAAAAGTATTTGTCAGTTAATATGACATTTGACATGATCTTCTATATTCCTTTATTTTTTCGTTACGATACAAATGTTAAAAGCGCATAAAAATAAGGTATCACTCAAAATATCTTATTGACATTTTGATTCAATGTAGACACGGAGATTCTTTCTACTCTCGTTTCGACATTCGCGAATTGAAAATGTCGGAGAGACGAGAGATATTCGTGTAAAATAATGCATAAACACTGCCGACCGTTCGCGCAGAGCGGCAATGAAATGGGCGCTTTCCGATATCTTTTTTCGCCGTTGTATATAAAATGTCTGCGCGACGTCACTGTGAAAAATCGATAGCAGGAATATCAACTGGCAATGGCACCGCTGATGACAATGTCGGCATACATGTACGCGGAACATGATAAATTTTCGAATCCGCGAGAGTCAGCCCGGCCAGTATATACCTTCCTGCGCGTGCGACGTCGCTACGCTTAAACTACGGTGCTGCAGTTACGGTGGAAAGTTTCAAAACTGCAGAATGCAGCGGACGTGGGATTAGCCCGGCCTCCGGAGCTACTACCGGGTCGGCCATGGTCTCCATGAGCCGGCATTACGGCGAACAAAACTTCGTTTGTGTTTGTAACTGTCCCCTACGTTTCACCTACCATCCATTATACCGGTGAAACCTGCTCCGACGTGTGTTGCGGTAGCGCGACTAAAATCTGCGTTCGATACGTCCAAAGATGTCAAACGCGAGATTACTACGTTCCTCATTTATGAGTATTCTGCAGTTACATCGTAAACAACGAACGAATTCGCATCTTCCTTGCATGTACCAAAATTTTGCTTTTAATTAAATTGTCAAAAGATTCAGAGAAGACAGGCATTAAAGTTCATACGCGGATCAGCGAAATCGATAAAAATTCTGTGCCATTCTGATCTGGTAATCTGATAATAAACATTCAATCGTATGAATAACAACTAGACAATTAAATATTTGTATCCAGTGCATCACATTATAATGTTTACAAATACAAAAAGTGCGATATAAAGTAATATAAATTCCATCGTGACGTTGTCAATGATGAACGAGAATAAATGCGAGAATTAGTTACGGTTGTTACAAACACGTACTAAAATGACTGCTGAAGAGATTAAAAAGATAAATATTACAAAACTACGTTTCACAGATTGTGCCAAATATTCTCTACTGAGGGTGGTTAATATATTGCACAAAATATGGTTGGCAATGGCATGTATGATTCATTTAACGAGGTCAATTTAGCAGAAGTTCTTTTCATCGTGTTTGCTGTTTTATTAAAAATTTTACAAATGGAAGTTATGACTTTTACAGTGCACCATCAACCGGCTCCTTCGCATTTTTTCATAAATATAGCGTGCTCTTTCTTTGTTATCAGACTTTATTACAATTTCTTTATATTGCCCTTTTTAACTTAATAATCATAAAAATGATTGTACACTTAATTCTTAAAGTTATTAATATAATATTGCAATATGTATATTCTAATTACATATTTTGCGTTAAACTCTGTCTTTAATATTGTGCACTTTAGTAATGTCTTTCTTCTAACAAGTAGTATTGATTAAGTGAAATTTGACGCAAATAGCTATTCTAATAGATTTTGAAAGTAAATTCGGGTAAATTACGTTATATTTCGGTTGCATGTGCGCGCGCGTGTCTATGTGTGTGTGTATGTGTGTGTGAGATTATTATCTAATAAATATTAGAGAGTTCCTCTCTCTATTCAGACTACGCAGCTTCGATCCTATTTGCATCTAGAATTTGCTTTTATACTGCATCCGTTAATGCGACACAGTGCGACTGAGATAAACTGTGTTGCAATTATCGTGCTAACCTGAATTTAGCAGGCCACACCGCTGGTGCATCCGATGTTTCGCGTCCGAAAATTATCCAGCAAACAAAATGCTCGTCATAGTTAATCAACCGTTGCTTTGTGTCTTTCCAACAAAATAGATATTCAATACGAGGAACGTGAAAATATCGATGGATAAATAAAATGATGATTTCTATTTACTGCAGAGTGTGTTTTGAGTAGAGTTAATGGTTCCCCGTCTGTTCGTAATACGTGAAGTATTAACGGGAATTTGAAAAGTGCAATATCTGATGGCGGCTTGTACATTTTAATATTTGTGCGTTTGTGTACTTTGTACAAGAGCGCATGGCATATCGTGTACATTGAATATCCAATGTGTACGACGATAACGGCTATGAACCCGAGCTTTAGTGTCATGTCCCAAAGCAATAAGTCAAGCTGACATATTGGGATATCCTAGATGCGATGTGTTTTCACGCAGCATGCAGGATAATGAACGATTTCAATGATTGACAGTCCAATTCACGAAAAGCTCAAATGTATTCAATAACGATAGTTAATAATTAATAATTAATATTTATATGATGTTATTAATTATTCCAATTAAATATTAATTACTAATTAACATATGGAAATTAAATTAGTTAAAGAAATATATGATGCTGGATGGAAAAAAGGCCTAAATAAATCTTTAAATATGTCTAATAAAAATTTCATACTTTATAATAACACATGCACATGAAAAAAATGTTAAAAAATTTTGTGTAAATTTATAACAACTTTTTCTCTATATTTAAAAAATTTTAGAATTATTCTTATTTTGTAAATGCGTAGCATAAAGTAAAAGAGGATTTACGAGTATCAACATGAGCAAATGTAAGTTAATGTATTCTCTTATAAATATTTCCATTTAATGCGGCATCGTCTTGCAAGCAACTATTAATTTGCATAAAAATATAACGGATGAGCGGTAAACAACGAATCAGAAGCGTGGCACGCCAGAACGAATCAGCACAATGAACGTGCTTCTCGCTCGTCTGCATTGGAGCAGCTATTAGATAGTATTGTTAATTCATCGTGCGGCTGACATTTCATTTACGAGGGTACAATACCTCGGTGAGACCAGGTGTATATAGGGAAGGATGGTATTATTGCTTACGCGCTCCAGTGCCGGAGAAAAAAAAAATTATTACGCACGGCAGCCTCAGTGCTTGTCATGCCTTTCCCGTTTGCGGAACAAAAGGAATCGGAATCTTGTTCGCGAATTTCCTTATCAGCATATTGTATTTTAAATTTTTCTTAAAATTTAGCAAAAGATAATATTAATGATCGCGTTCACGTTATCGACAACAATTAATTACAGCGCACATGTGATAATCTATGATATTATTTCATCGTTTGTTCTGAAGCATCTTCACAAAACGATTGAGATAAAACGTTTTATTCGCGAGAAAAAATTTAGAGTGATTGTTTTACATAATACGATCATGAATAATAAATATTAAATCAAAGAACACAGAGTAAAGCGAAAGAACGATAAGTAATTTGAGCAATACTCCGAACAATTAAAAGTAATGATGCCGTAATTAACTTATAACGTTGCCGGCGGCAGTTAGTTTATTGTAGAGTTTGATCTACTTAATATTTCATCATACGATTTATTCCCGTCTTTTGCAATAACACTGCAACAAGACATTATTCTAATTAAATTGAAATGAATGAAAGTACAAAATTGATTTATAAAATTATATTATATATAATATTAAGAATCTTGTCACTTTGAAATTTTTATATTGAAGAAGATTATACCACGAAATTAAGTGAAAAATTGTTTTCGAAGAATTACATATATGTCAGACACATACTCGCACTTATTTCGAGGTTATAAGCATTATAGTTTTAAGAAACTCGCGCGTGGTTGTCTCCACGGGATACGCCTCGTAAAAGATTTTCAATCGCAACCTCCTTACTTCGCCTAGCGACGGTGCGCTCTGGGACAATGGAGAAGATTGTAAAGAGAGTGACGGAAGTTGGAAGGAGTCAAAAGAGTGTCAGCACTTTTCGGAAGTCATAAAACTTGGGTGTGTGACGCGTACGGGAGTTCGAATTCGACTTACCTAGATCTGTGCAGCGACAACGCGGCAGGGACAATAGGACGAAGATGGCGATCAGAAGTCCTCGAAGTGGAGTTGGATCGGCGCTGGGACCAAGGACTGGCATGTTACTGGTGACCTGGGCCGTCGGCACGCCGATAACTTGCTCCTCCTCATCACTAACTATCCGCTGTCCTGACCGCATCGGTCATCAAGCACGTTCCTGGCATCGTGATGGTCGCAAGGTGGTTACAGGCTCGTGTCGATATCCTGAGCACAGAGTAATCCGTGTTAGTTGTCCGCAGACACCTCGGCAATGTCGTGGAATATGAACTGAGATGATAATACAAGCGATGATACTTAAAGACTTGGGACAAAAACATTAATGCCACCTCAAGCGCGACATCCTTTACATTACGTACGTTTAATATATAATCGTAGCGATTGTCTCTCGTCTCATTGATAAATTTATCTTATAGTTCGTGCAACGACTCTCCATGAAAATAGTGTCGGTTGCTATCGTGAAAATGTATTGTAGCTAGGACGCTACAATGGAATTAACTGCCAAGGTAAATTTACCGGCACGGAAGAAAAGGAAGTAACTTTTACCGTTAAAAAGTGGGAAAGAGTACTTTTACCTCTTTGGAAACACTTTTTGATTCAATAATTAAATATATATTTCTCTAATTAAAAAGATTACAAATTTAATTTGATTAAAAAATATGTAATATTATGAAAAAGGTACATATTTTCCCAGCATCAGATTTGATACGAATATCACGGAACAACATTTAACTAATAAATATAAAATAAAACGTGTTTTATATTCCTGTCAACAAATCAGAATCGTTTTTATCGATGTAAGCTGATTTGCCACTAGCACAATGTAGCAACCATATTTATGTAAATATCATCGCTAGATGTTGCATTTGTCGTGTAAAGCGGGACTCTTATCGTGCTGCTACGGCAGCGTAGACATTTGTTATCATTTTTGCAAATAGCGCTCTCCATCCGTCCTCTCGTCCGTCTTCATTTTACGTCGCGCACAATCTGCACGATAAGAGGTCTATTTTGCACGACAAATCGGCCCCCTAAATATTGCGCCCGTGAAATAAAATCGCTTACAATCATCCAACTAGCACTTAGTTGAAAGCGACCGTTATATCCAAGATTAATCGCGTCACCGTGCCGCGTTATCAACAGCTAATCCGTGTCACTCTCGTACACGGATTATGCACCGACTATACGGGTCGTCGAATAGTGGAAACATTACTATGCCGTAGGCCATGAAATTTTAATTGCGCCTGTGCTATTAGTGAACGCGATCGTTTCCAGGGAAGAGGTCGAGAGCGTCTACAGTGCTGCTGCTGCTGCTACTGCTGTTGTTGTTGCAATCGCGCTCATATGTATATATATCGCACGGTATAAGTACGTGTGTTCCATATGCTGCAATTGCAACTGCAACATTGCACGGATTTCGCGTCACGCCTCATGCATTATTCACACCTCGCCGGAGGTGAAATTATTTTTCCCCCAGTTAGTATTATTAATTTTAGGCGTTAGCCCAACGTGAAACTCCAAACCGGGAAATAACCAGCTCGGTATGTTTAAATGTGTTCACGCAGTCGTATCACAAAAACATTCGCGTTTCTCGATCGAGGAATCATTGTCATTCCTCCGAAATCATGTAATAGTATAATATGTTCGACTGGCAAGTTTCTTTAACTTTGTAAATTAATGATTTGCATTTTAATTTGCAGACATTCTTAGATTTATTTTTTTTCTTCCTAATCAACTACAAAAAATTTTGATAGTTACATAAAAAAGCGTAAATCTAAGCATGAAAGCGAAATAAGAAATGATTTTTTTACATTTTGATTCTTTAATAGATGAGAGTGTACCATTGTACTAATCAGAATGTAATATTTTACTATTTACAAAAAATACAATTCTTATGTTGTATATTATGACTTAATATGATGTAATATTTAAATATCTTACAACTATGTAATTGTGAAGTATTATTGCATCGTATAAAAAATTTTATCATTCTGCTATTGAGCAATTTTTTTCCTTCGAAAGTATCTGTCATAAAATCGAATTGTAAGTAATATACTGACACATTCCGACCATAAGGACTCTGTATGCCTTTCGTGCCACGTCTGAGATATAGGCGCAGAATACGAACGAGGCCCTAAAGCCGTCAGAAACAAGTGTTGCACTCGGTATTGAAGTTGTAAGATACGGCAATACGTATGCACCAAAACCTATAATGGAACTCGAGATAGGTTGCTTTGAATACTCGATGGAGCTCGAGAAACCTATCGGGTACATTGTACCTTTCAGCAAAACCGAGCAAAACTCAACGAGTACGTGTATTACGCGAAACGGAGTAAAGCACTGACTGAAGTTATATGAGTAAGCAAGATAATGGAAACATGCTTCACCCCGGGGATGGCCCAATGTTGAAAAACGAGTAGCCTCTCGGCACATGGTGTCATTAATGCTCTTCGCGTACAATACTTTTTTCCAAGATAAAGTACACATCCACAGTCACTGAGCTCTTGCCCGAGCACCCACCGCCGAAGAGGCACGCCTCGCCTCACTAATTGTTTATAATTATCGATCACTAACGAGCAGTGTCCAGGAGAGATCGCATTACGTTCGCCCCGAAGCCACGGTACAGCAATAACGTCTGCTCTGCTCTTTCGCTCGTGGAGCTATTATGGCACGGTTGCGTGATTTTATAAAATTCGTCTAAGGGGAGAAATAAAAAGAATTAGAAAGGTGGAGGACCAGGTAGGGAGGACGGTGCATTTATGGCCGATCGTGCCTGTGTGTGACGTGAATAAGATGGAAAATTCCCGACTTATTATGTGAAATGTTACGCGAGGAGATTGAGATTCATTCACGAAGGAAAATTATATCCGGTACTAAAGTTTCGTCTCGGATTGTATCTGGCAATGTACACGATAAAGCAATTCCACGACAATAATTTACATTTCAAGTATCTGCTTAATATGCAGACTGAACTGGAGATATGATAGAATGAGTATTACTCTTTAAATACTTACATTTATTCCAAGTTTCAACTTCTTGAAATGAGAGCACCTAATCGCAATGCAAGAATAAATTCTATTTTATAAATTGTCATGAATACCGAAGTTTTCCGATTATTTACGTTTACAAAATTTGACTATTAAATTGCGCTACGGTTAAACGAAGCATTAATGTGAATATTTTGGCCGCATGTCGCTCTGCGTAAGAAGACTACGATCTGCTAAAAAGTGCGTGAAATCGGTTGACAAATGAGTATCAAAGGTAGCTACTCGGTTGAAACAGTGGCTTGATCACTTGTTCCCGCTACATGGGCATGATAAACGTTTCACGTGCAGCAATTAAAGCCCTAAAAATTCCTGCTTCATAGGTCACTACCTTGGTCCCTTTTCTTGTAACAGGCGAGCCGCAGTGGCGGCTGAAGGAAAGAACGAGCGAGCGAGAGATTGAGCGAGGGGCTGGGATCTGCGAAGTGAAGGAGGGAGCTCCCGGTCTTTTGTGTGCATTCGATAGCCCGTGCAAAACAAACAAGCCTACGAGACACAAAACAGGATCCACGATGCAGAAGCGAGTCCCGCTTGTCCAATGGACGTTCCTCCTTTTCTTCACGGAATACCGAGCACCGTCATTACCCCGTATATATACGAATAGCTCCACGCTCCTCCTACGCTGAGTGAAAGAGGGAAGCGACGGTGGGGAAACACGGGAGTATGGGAGGACGGGGTAAACGGTAGGATTTTGCGATGCAAATTTCATTCCGCTCTCTTCCCTCCGGCTCCGCTTCTGCCCGACCTTCCTAGTCAGCCCTTTCCACCTCTATCACCGTTCTTTTATTTCCCACTTCTAGTTTTCTTTATCTACGACCGCCTGTGCCCCTCTTTTTAAAATCATCTCGCGGGAGTCCTCTCTCTCGTGTCGTCGAGCACCCCGACAAAATTATCGCGATCGCCTCGCTCGGGCGGACACGCTTTTTCGCGGTTCGTCGCGATTTTCACGAGGGAGAGAAGCTCGGCGAGCCAACGTCGCCGCGTCGCCACGTCGGCGAGAATGGTCTAGAGGACTTGTCGCGGATGCGGCGAGCACGGCGGTTGGAACCGGGGAGCTGACGGCGCTGAAAGAAACGGAGGTGGAGAAGCGTCGACGGAATTAATTAATTCTGACGGCCTGCTATCCACCCGTCCTTTTGAACGACAACGCGTCATCACGTCCGTCTTCGTCGAAGGAAAATCTTCGTGTCTCCGGGACGGGAGAAGAGCCACCTCGGTTTGATTTCATCTGAACAATCGTCGATTCAATAAAAATAATTAAAAATGACGGCCGGGACGACAGGCACCCTTTTAAAGAATCCCTCAAGAACGAGAACAAACGCGAATGAAACAGTCCCGTTTGAAGATTGAGAGCTAAGTTTTCAACTCTTCATTACTGTTGTGAGGTAATTCATCAATTCCGCGATGTGTACCTTTCGTGAGAAGCATAGTTGACCAAAGTATCGAAGTATTATATCTCGCAAGACAGCTACATTCTTCTATGACTTTTACTCGCGTACTTCGAAACTAATCTGAAAGCGTCCGACTTATAATCCTTTTTTCTACTTTTCATATCGATATTGACCGTTATCCTTGTCAATTTTCAAGTTTGCAGACTTTCATAAAAATTGTGAGTCCGAAAGGACAGAAATGATAATTTTCCTCTGTAAACTTGTAATAAATATAAAAAAGGTTTAAGAAATGAAATTTTTTTATTAAGGGGAGCAAACGTTCTATATCCAAGCTTGAGAAAAATAGCTTAGATTTCTTCCATAAATGCCACGTTACTCATCCTAAGTTTATTTATCATAACAAGTAGCAACATGAATTAATGTAATCCTCGTTAACGACCGCAGAAACGACGCCAGACATTAAACTCATTGCTCTTAGGGGTCGCAGCTAATCCAGTATGGATTAGCTGCGAGAGAAAAAGAGCGGATAAGGAACACCGGACGCGCTCCTCTCAAGAGAGAAGAAAGCGTACGGAAAAGAAAAAGTGTATGAAATTTAAAAGTCCGCCGAGTCGCTCGTCGTTAAGCAAGGGGTTTAGCGATTCTTCCGAGAGGATAAGAAGCGTGTATAGGTGCGACCGGGTAAACGTATATTCGGGATATGCTTACTTTCGCTCTGCGGAATCTAGCTCCCACGATAATGCAAGCATCGTTGCTCGTCTCGATGGAAACGATTCAGGTGAGGCTTCGCTCGGAATTATTCGGTTTGTACCAATTTCGAGCCCGTCTCGTCTTCCCTTCGCGTCTTCTTCTTCGACTACTACCACTTGTGCCGCTACCGCATCTACTCTTATTCCAGTCACTACCCCTACCTACTTGCCGTTCTGAGCCAGTTCCTACGTAACCGAACAATCGTACCGTCTCCTCAGGAGGCACCGAAGGATTTGGGAAAACATGATTATCGGATCGAACAGCGCCACTTTGCTATCGGTAGAAAATCTCGCGGGAACCTAAAGGCTGACGTTTACACCTCAAAGAGAAAACTAAAGGGATTCCTTCTTAGAGCGGAAAAATCCGATTTCAAATTTCGATCCGTGTTGATCATGCTCTGCATAACGCTATATTCATACAATTAGAAATCATTTACCATTGTACATGTACGATACATAATTTTTTTATTTAGAATATTTATCGATGTTTACATAATTACGATTATTATTACGTACATTGTATAATTTTTTATTTCTATTTGTCTATATCTTTTTTTGTATTTATTTATAATATATTTGAACTTAAAATTTCAAAGAGCAACGCAAAAATAATGAAAAGATAATAAGAATAAAAAAACTATGTAGTACATAACAGTGAGATAGTCGTAATTGTAAATCGATATGTGTATCATACATACAAATTATGTATAACATGTGAATATTAAAAAAAAAAAAGTTCATTGTTATTGCACCGTTATTGAAGAGAGAGAATTTAGCAGTTTGAAGACGTTGACATTTGTGAGGCCGGAGACCAGAGAAGTTGAAACTATCTCTACTGTCAAGTTAAGTACGCCACTTATCGCCACTCGTCGCGGCTCTTGGAAACTATGAAGTTTTCGAGAGCTTTCCGCTCGGAGAAGAATTTCGCATGCAACGGCATAGCCGATATCGAATGCGCTATTCTCGTCGAACTTGTTGGGCGTTTCGGATTTCGTTATCGTAGGGACTAAAGAACGATGTCGTCGATATTACAAATTTTCATAAAGTTAAACAAAACCGGCGTGGCGACCAAAAATAACAAAATTATACATATAATGATGTTATGATAAATTTATAATGTAAGTACTTGTTATAAATATCCATATTTATGTGATAATTTAACAAGCTTTTAAATCAATAATTTTAATTTAGAAAGCAAGTAAACAATATGACCTTTAAATTGTAGTTTAAATCACATTATTAAATTTGAAAGATGGAAACCAAATTTTAATATTGTGATGAAGCAGAAAATCGCATGCTGTATCGCTGAATGTAAGAAAAACAGATGTTTCCTTGGTGCAGATATTTACGTTGTTTCGATGCGTCATATTTTTACGCAATCTCCTCTATAAAATGGTTATTACCCTTCAAAGTAACCATTCTATGTTTATCGTTTAATTGTAAGACATTTCTTTTCCTTTAAAATGGCTCTTTGCTGCAATTACGTTTACTTACGGACGGTCTAGTACATCTTTTTCCTTAAAATGAAACTACGTCTGAGTATATTTCAACCGAAAAAAGGGTTAATTATTTTATAACGCGAAGAGAGAGAATAATAATAAATTATCGTGTACAAAATATATTTCTTTTTGAACTGAGATAGAATGGTACAAGAGCTTTAATAAGAATTCATTGAGATCTTTTATATTGAATTTTGAATCTGACGAAACCGTATCAAGGAAATGCTACTGGCATTTTAGTACTGATATCGCTCAATTGTGAGATATTACGTAGAGAGAATTCTGAGTCTTCTACCGGAAGATATGTAGCGATGAAACGGATATTCGAAAGACTTTTGAGCACATTAATGATCAGCATTCACTCTATTCGACCAAATACGTTTCCGCCAATCAACGTAGCAATTAGCAGGATTCACTGAACGTGCTTACTCCGTAATCGGGTGACTATCTGCCCAGTATTCGCAATATCAACAAAATTATGCAACGCGCAGCAGAAAAGAATGTTTGCATAAGCTAGTCCACGTGATTTATGCTTCGTTCCTAAGTTAACAGCTCTCAGAGATCGTTATCATTTAATAAAAGTTGAATAAATTAAATGTTTCTCTTTAACAAAGAACGAAATAAAATGTAAAACGCGATATATATTTAATCGATTATCGGTCTGTCTCAAAAGATCTGTTTCATTCTTATTTGTAGATGTTATTTGCATAAAAATACAAGCGAAGAACGAAACTATACCCCGATATGTCCCAGTTCGAATCAAGGGTTTACCTTTAGCCGTGAGCTTTATTGTTATCTCACGGAACAGGAAAGTAGCCGTACAGAGACTCTGTATTTTGCCTAGAGCGTCAAAATATCTGGGTTTAGCGGCCGTTCTTTGTGTGTGCTCTGCACGCTACCGATATCTGCACATTGTATACTATAAAGCACTCGCGAATTCGCGATATTTTAAATTGCTACTCGTTTGATAACATCTAAACGACTTCAGACTAACGCGTCAGATGGGAAATATTTCAATGTCTTTTGATGTTATTCAATGTATCGTACCCATTGTTTGAGAAAACGGTAGAATTGCAATTGTACTTAAATGATGCGAAAATGTTATCATAAATTCTCTCTTAGGGATTAAAATTTTTATTTTTACATTTTCAAAACACCGCTTTAATAAAAAAAATGTGCAAGTTATAAATATGCAATTTTTTAATTTAAGTAATAGAACAGTGTTTAAAAAAAGGGAGAATACATGTACAGAAAAATAATATAAAAAATAATATTTATCTTATCACATACGTACACATACGTGTGAATATTTAATAAAGAAATTATCAGTATTATACAATAATTTTTTTATTCAGGTATTTTGCTGTAATTCTTTTGTCATTTGGTTACTATTATTTAAAGAGAAAAATACGAATTTTTTTGAGGATATAAGTTTTGAGAGCAAAACCGAAAACTGTGTTTTACAAGTAGGCTAAATCATATAATACCATATTCGTGAGATAAGCATGCTTTCGTGGCGAGAAATGCCGCTTGTTAGAAAGACAATGAAGACGATAACTCGTGAAACCTGACATTCGGACATCTCCATCGCTAAGCCTCGCAGTGCGACAATAGGGCGCATTTGATGTACCCTGTCCTTCCGTAAATAGCACAATCCGGGGACACCTCGTTTTGATATTTAAACGGTGTCCGCGCGTCTATGCGCTCCATGCGAGCACGCACACTTTGATTGAGGTATTCATGGCAGCCATGAAAAGCGACCCCGGGACATTTGCTCGTGGATTTCCTCGCTGCGCCGCTCTCGAGGAGAATGGCAACGCGCGGAACAATAAACGCCGACCAGGTGGAGGAAATATTTTAACACGGCATTCTGCCAACAAAGTGAGCAATTATATTCTCTTTAGAAACGCGTCAGCGTGATTTTACGCTTGAATTGCACTCGCTTGAATATTTTTAATCGATGTATTATTGACAATTAGTTCGCGATACTAAGTGAACTGTAATATAACAGGAAACTCTGAAAAATGTTTATGTAGGTGCAAATTGTTATATTTTTACAGGAAAATATTTTTCTCCGGTACAAAAACTGTTATTACGAGAAAAAAAAACGAGAAATGCATCCATCGATTAGATCGTTTAGATCGTGAAGCCGGTATTTATCGAACAATATGATATTTCCGTATTGTTTAGAAACAGGTAGAAGCGGTAATAAAATATTGTTTCAATAATAAATAATTGCGAATAACAACTGTGCAACGGTGGTAGCTTGTAACGGAATGCACTATTGCGATAACGTTAGAGTGCTATTACGGAAAATTGAATATTAAGCTCGGTTTGACGTTATTTGTTTCGGTCTGATCTAGAATCACGATATAACGACAATCAATAAAGCGGAGGAAACAACGGGAGGAGCGTATTCATCGTTGGGGGGAATGCAAGATATAGCGCCTCATGGAAGTCAAGGAAGCGTAAGGAGCTAACTTAGAGAATGGAAGGCTCTTGAAGGAGTAGACCACGAGTAGTAGAAGGAGATTGTCGGGAGCGGGGTCTCGGAATAATCTCTTTAAGAGCTCCAGGTATTGAAGCGCAGTTTGGTACGGAAGTCTCTCCTACTCGACCGCAACCCTTCTCGATGGTTGTCGCGCTCACGAGCATGATCGACACGGTCCTAGTTTATATGCGACGATACCGTCGTAAAATAATTTCTCTCTCAAGCATTAACGAGCTATATTTTGCGCGGGCGCGATCCGATCAGCATATATCTCATAGTGATTACCTACTTTGTTATTTTAATGACGTAAATATCGTGTTACTCAACGACAGCGCGTCCGTGCACCAGGCTGAGAATTAATTATGATGGATTATCTAATTAGTTACAAGGAGAAAAATGTTTTATTAATCGCCCTTTTTAAAATGACGGGGTACACGCGGATTCTTATCGGTGGGCGACCTCATTCCAGGTTAATTGCGTGAAAAGTACACCCGGTACATTGTGTGCAGGGGCGACTTGGGAAAGCGGCAGCCATCCGGCGTAATTTGGTGGATGATGGGCCTATTAAGAGCCCGCTAAAATGTTGCGCCATTCTGGACAATATATAGCCGCTTCCGTTTTACCTTGTCATCGCTATATTTCGTACGCTTGGGTGACATATCTTACATCGCGGCTCATTAATGCCCGGCATGAAAAATGTGACGGTGAAAACTTAACGAGGGAAATGCGTTAACAATGTTTCAGCATATTAAAAAAAAGGTTGACGTTAGCTCGTGACCGATTCGTGACCACGCGTTTTCTCGGACGCAAATGCGAAAACTGGGAAGAACCGGCTTTATACCTTAATCGTAACGTTTCTTGCAATTCTATTATGTGCTTGCGAGCAGTGAAAATGGCGCTTTATGACGACAGTCTAGAAACTTCGGTAACGTCCACGAAGCGACACAACTCACCCTATAAAGTCGACTTTATGGGAAAACTAGCGTCCTTTCCTGCCGGTACACTTCTTTTCCACGAGAAAGTTCTGCAACTCTGAGGCTTGTAAAAAATCGCTTTGTTTATCGCAGTCAGTGAGCAAACTACTCCCGAAAACAGGCTACGGTCGATTAATAGAGGTTTACAAGGATTCCGAAACGTGTTATGCTGATAGTAATCACACGTACTTCGTTGCAATCTCACTCTTTTTTTTGCGTTTTATCAGCACGAAAAGCAGAGAGGGATCGTACTTAAATTTATTTCGAAAGCGACGCGAGGCACTTTGTAGCGTGATGACCTCAATCTGGGAGTTATCAGCACAGATCTCCACGGAGAATTGATTTCGGTGGAGAAGGACGAGAACGCTACTACTATTACTAGAACTTTAGCAGTGTGGGTTGTGGAAAATCGAAGACGAATTTCGAGAAATCAACGCGCGATAGAGAGAACGCAAATTAAAATTTGCTTTCTCAAATAACAGGAGTTCCGTGCCGCTCGGGTATCCTTCTTTCTCTCTCCTTCTCTCTATCGCGCGGTTGTTTCTGAGTCTTCCGTCTCGAATGGATCGCGGCCGGTTACCAACGTTCAATTTGACTCTAGAACTTTTCACGGATGGCATTCCGTGTTCCTTTTATTCGGAGAAACTCGTGAAACTTGAGCGGCGCGGGATAGACAACGGCTTGCGGTTAGAACTGGGTTGGGCTGAGGCGAGGAAGATGAATAGCGCGCGGGAAGGAGCGACAAATAATATGAGAGACGGGGTGGATAGCGTAAGAAAGACTGAGGGACGGCGTGGATAGGAACAGCCTCGCAAGGACGACTAAACGACACTTTATACATGAGAGATTATCGCGTCTGGCGGGCGCTGATATCAGGGATGTTTCAACCCTCGTCCTTTAGCTCTCCTTAGCGCGCCACCACGACCACGACCACGTCCTGTCTCATCTTCAACCCCATCATGCCTCGGGTTCATTACTCGCATGCAAATAACGTACGTCCTTGGTTGAAAATTTTCTATTTACACGCATCGCGCCACGATGTCTTTTAAGGTTATTCCTTTTAGAGCTCTTCCCTCTGACTGCCCGGCTTTCTTTCGCAAGCAACCCTCGCGCGCGTCCTCGTTTCTTTCTTATCGAGGAAAAACCGAGACTCTTATAACAAGAAGAAGGGAATGAGCGTTATTAGATTTCCAATATTTATGAAGCGCGCTATGCCATGCAGTACCTCTGAGGGAAATACAATAATCGTTTCCGGAACGACGAAGTTCGCGGGTTTGTAAAATCTAGTTACGCGGTCCCGAGCGTAAGTTAGATTAAATTAAATAAGACCGGCAAGAGCGGTGCCGCGAATCAACCGCGAGCGCTTCCTTGCGCACGCGGAAGAACTTCCATTCCGTAGAGATCGAGAGTTACGCGAACCGAAAGCCCGTCGGGACATTCTTTGTGCCGAGATTCGAGGTATATCGTATAACCGTCGGCGTTATAGCCGATTCTCTTTCCACGCCGTCTTTTCCTCGAGTCGCCTCGACGACCGCGAAGAAAGAATGGTTTTGGCGGCGGCGGCGGCGGCGGCGGGGGAAGTCTATGAGGAGGAAATTCAGCAATGCCGATCTTACGGCGGTCGCATTAACCGGTCGGGACAGGAATGCGAGTCACGTAAGAGCGGGAGCGAAATTCGTCGCTTAGCTTTCGTCGACGCAGCCCTGTCACCTCGTACGTACAAGCGCTGAGAGGAGGCGAGTGTAAAGAAAGAAAATATAAGAGGAGAAAAGGAGAGAGAGAGAGAGGAGAGGATGGCGGAAAAATAAAAAGAGCAGACAGCGAGAGGTAAGAGAGGGTATCGTGAAAGAGGGATGAAGGAGAGACGGGGAGGAAAGAGGGGGGAGGAGGTTAGGCGAGACGTCGTGCACGGTGCTGGTCTAGGGAGGCGAGATCTCTGTATTCGCGGCAGGAACCCGAACACTCGATAGTGTGCTTTAGAAAAATTCGTGACAGAACTGCTAAAGCGAACGGCGCACAATTTACGTTATTAAATCGGCGGAACGGCTCGAAGCACCGGACGAGTGCTGCCTATTCGACGTTATTCCGCGTTTAAGTTCCTTTCGACTCCGCATTTGCTCTCCCCGCTTGCGCGTCCCCGTGGTCACCACCGATCGCTTCAACCCCTTCGTCGCCGACTAAGGTGCCTCGATCTGGCCGTACGTACCGACGACGTTCCTTGCTTTTCACGTACCTCGATAAGATTCTTCGGGGTTTCGACGCGAGGCCATAAGGCGACCTGGATTTCCGCCGAAATTCAGGACTATACGTCCGTCGGTGGTCACGTCCGCGCAACGGGACGAATTCGGAATTATTCTCAGAAGCTACCTAGTGAGACGGTTTTGCGCCATCCGTAGAGTCTCATGGTTATTGACGTGAGAACTGATTTACCATTAGACATTTTCTAATTTCTTTTGACAAGTTCCTAGAATTATTAAAGTTTTTTTTTTTATCACTTGCTCCATTACTTTCATCAATTTTTCTGCATGAATCTGTGAATATATGAAAAATAACTAACATATACACGAGTGAACAATATTTAACCCTTAAACACGTAAGTGGGTCAGAGAGACCCCATATGAAGTTTCAAACGCTTACTGT
>QKQZ01030662.1:0-12615 GCA_003595255.1 Solenopsis fugax | reverse complement strand
AGTGTCACATAATTTTATATATATATATATATATATATATATATAATTTTATAGTACATTTTTGATAATGAATTAATATGATTGATATGAATTATATTTTTATATGTACGATTTAATAGTGGTACAACATTTAATATTTGATCATATTTGTATTTGTACAGTTAATACAAATTCGACAGACTGATTAATTATTTCAGCCAAATAGGAAATGATCTTACCTTGAATAATACATTGGGCTTGTCGCCCCAGGCTCCAAAGAGGCGTAACAGATCCGGACTCTTGGAGTACAGGGTACTCGCAGCTAAAATGCCATGTTTCAATTCTTCGAGGGCGTTCGGACTCTTCCCTGCGGAGCTAACAATTATTCTCGGGGGCTCCAAACCTAAATTACAACGTTCCCATTCGTTGATAGGCGCTTGACCGCCATTCGGACAGAGCAAGGCGTAATCTTCGCGTTTGCCAGCACCGTCCTTCTCGTTATCTAAAATACAGTGTGTATATCGTTCATGTAGCGATACAAATACTATTACATGTGTAATTTGTTTAGGAAAATTGTACTTACCCAGCTGTTGCAAAGCTGTTAAAGGCAGGAACGCGACGTCTCCTTTACCATCCTTCAAACATCTAAAAAAAAGATGCACAAATTAAATTCTCTTTGAAGATTATAAAAGATAACATAAACACAATTTTTATTATCAAATTTGAAAGACCTTATATAATTAATTTTATTTTTTATGAACGTGAGGAATTCCTATTTTATTCATACAAATTAGATGAAGATGCATTTATAAAAATGATAAAAGTAGGACGGAATATTACCTGAGCGCTCCTTTTCCGCCGTTGTAATATTCGGCGTTCGTAGGTTTGCATTTCGTCGCTTCTTTCGCTTGATCGTCGTCGATCTTGATATTGCCAACACACAATTCACAGGATTTAGAGTTGAGAGGTGCGCCAGGTGCACAAGATTTAGAGAAGAAGGTATCCAGCTCGCTAAACTCATTAATAAATCCTTTCAACTTGAGTGTGTTAGCCAGTGCGTAATAACCAGCGTAATCGCCCTCGTAGCCGCTATGACAAGACGGCTTGCCTCTTAGGTCGCCTGTGAAAATATTGACAAATAAACTCTTTTAGATTTATATAGCTATCTCTTTTCTTCAAACTTTCTTTAATCACTTAAATAATATATTTTTCCCTAAAATTGAGCTTGAACATCGATGTCTTTGTTGAACTAATATTGTTGTTAATATAAAATCAATTCCAATTTTTAGACAATCTCATACATTTTATCTAATAATTATTACGGATAAGTAATAGATTTTATCATTTATTTTGGTTACGTACTCAATCTACTTATGGTGGAGCCACTCTTGACAACAGCAAGTGCTGGCCGCTCGCTGAATTTTGTTGACCCGTCGCCATAGGCCTCGGCGACGATTGGTTTCGCATTGTAATCATTGATTGCATGTTTTACTGATGTACCATCGATCACTGTGATGTCCGCTCCGTTGTCCCTGACGGCCTTCAAGCAAGCAGCCTCGTCTTTCTCCAGTATGCAATCAAATCTGGGTCTAGCGTCTCTGTATAGATCATAGTATACATGTAATATATGTCAAGATGTAATGGGAGTTGCTTGCATTTTCATAATCTAAACAATTTAATTATCAAGGCATTTAATCGGTTTTTCATTCATGTTCGACTTTAAATAAAGCGACAATAGGAATTATATAAATAAGGCACTAAATTAATTGATCTAGATGACTATACCTGGAGAACGCGGCTCTAGCGAAATTGCGACACTTTTTCAGTGCTTTTTCATTCCAAACGCACCAACGAGCGTCCCTCTCCGGCGCTCCGGAATTCCTCTCGATCACATCCATGTATTTCGCGCTCTTCAAGTGCTCTTCCGGCGATATTGGTGGTGCGGCGACAGCCAGAGTCTTCTCGTTGAGTAGCAGAAGATCCTTCCACCAATTTGCCTTCTCGTTTTCGCCAAGCTGACCTAGTTGCGTCAACTCCTGAAAAAACGTTCCAAAGTTACATCGCAATCTCTTTAATGCAATATAATATATTGTAAAAAAAGATCACTTCTCTACTAAACTTTTTTCGAAACTTCTTTCAGAATTATCCCGTCATGTTTATTACGATTAGTCTCTGCAGCAATGTTAATAAAATCAATGAATATCTTCCAATATGCAACAAAGCTATTACTATCTTCTAAAAATTAAAATGAATGGTAATTTTGTGATTCACGTAATACATAGGAACACTTTTGTTCAGAGAGCCTTATCCTTATTCCATGTAACATTCAATTAGTCATTAAAAACATGTATAAACAGATGCTTAGGACGCAGGTCACGTACTCTTTGGATAGCTTCCGCGTTGTTGGCGTCAGCCCCGTTGGTCATATATCCCTGCCACGGTCGGGCGGCCCATGTGCACGGTTTCGTATTTGCATCGATTGGCACTTTGCTGCCGTCTGGGCAGAAGTACCTGAAGTCAGCCGGGTTCTCGGATGTCGGTACCGCCGGAGTAACTCCGACGGGCAGACCGAAGAAACGCTTCACATAGATGACTTTCGTCCAGGCGACTTCGCCGCCGTTGTGAGCCAGACAGCGTAGAGCTCCCTCATATCCGGAATATATGTCTGGATAGTCGCACATGTCTGGTTTCTCGCAAAGAGCACACATGTTGCTGTACGTCTCCTCTAAAAAGGAAAGCAATAGTCGTAAAGTATTTATTAAGTATCTACACTGAAAAAAAGGTCTGGTTATAACTACCAAATGTATAGTGAATTAGTGTCAATTAAATATTTGGTCAATATAACCAAAAATAATTTTATTTTACTAAATGTTTAGTAAGTATTATCAAATCTGGTATAAGTTACTAAATATTTAGAAAAGTAAAATTATTTTTGGTTACATTGACCAAATATTTAATTGATACTATTTCACTATACATTTGGTAGTTATAACCAGTCTTTTTTTTCAGTGTAACTAAGAGATTATTGGCTCACCATGTTTCTCAATTAGCATCAATAATTTTGTTTATTTATACAATTTACGCGAATTTTGAATGCGAGTCAAATTTTATAAAAAATAAATATCGATTAAAAATCGATGTCTTATGACTGTCAATACTCATATTTTAATTATTTCGTCATCTGTGGAAGAAAACAGTCAATTGCAACCAGAAGAAATGCAAGTCTAGTTTACGCAACGCAGTTTTACTTTCTATTCAACGTAACTACTTTATTCGCATCGCAGTTTGTTAATCGCCACGGTCACCTTAACTCGCACGATTGTAATTTGACTTCATATAAATACGAGAAAATTAGTTCGTGTTACGAAAGAAATGAGTCAATCTAGGTACGTGTTATTTCGCAGTTGATGATATTGTTTGCCGACGGTTCACCTACATGATACAATCGCTGCAAATTTCAAAGATTACCGCCACTTACTGAGCCTCTGATTGATGGCAGGATCGGGTGACCATTTGCCCACCAGGCAGCCTTTGTCGAAGAGCGTGCTTAGAGCACGAAGCTCATTCTCGCGAGCGGAATATTCCGGGTTGTTAATGTCGGTCAGCACGCCCATCGCGGTCAGCTTCGTGATGGGAATTTTGTAGCCGACATTACGGCCCACGCCAGTGTGGCAGGACTTAAGACCCTTCAGACCCTGGACGTTGTTAATGTCCAGATCCTTATGGATTACGGCTACCGCCTCGTAACGATATATCGCGTCGGGTTCCTCCTTCGTCCTCACCTAAACAAATAAAATAAAAGACAAATACGTCGTATATTAGTCAACAATATGATTATATAATAAATCTTACGCTGAAATAAACATCCTATTCTCGAAAGATCATAAAATATCTACAAGTAATTTTAACACTTTGACGCTGTCATGTTACATGGCTTTGTTAGTCAGTAATTATTGGTCGACGTAATTTTGATAGCTTTAGCTCACTTTTTAATTATTTTAATTATTTCTCTCTTTCTTCATTATATTATATAATTTAAATAATAATAGTTTTAGTCTTCTAAACCGCTCTGCGAAAAGTGCTTGTGACAGAGGCGGGTATTCGCGTGAAACGTGCTGTCAAAGTATTAAATCAGTAAATGATTAGAAGTAGTTTTTCTTTATTAATTCGAAGTAATTCAATAATTTTTTAAAATGTATTTTTCCGTGTAAATTATATCTTTATGCAATATCCTTTCTTAGTATAATTCCTTTTTATTTTATAAAGAATGTTTATAGTTAGCTGAAATATTTACGTTAAACATTTAAAAAATTTTTGCATTTAGATTCCTTTTTATTTTCCGAACCTCTGCTTTAAGCTTGTTTTTTTTAATCATGTCAGATTTATGATTAAAGATCCATTTTTCTGATATATTAGGTTTCAAAGTATTGAATATATTACCTGTTCGACGACGTTGTACCCAGCCTTTTCAGCTAGCTTATTCTTCGCCGCGAGGTACATATCCTCAGGATCTACAGCGACGATATCTGCTTCCTTCCAGCCGACCCTCTCAATGCAGTCATATCGATCGCGCCCGGAAATGCACGCTATCGGAAAGCCTTTGCTCGCCGAATCTTCCATCATCTTGACGCACTCCTTTGAGTAAATCTCCGGGATGCACATTGTGACTAAACAAAACGTGTTTCATGAAAAATCGGATTGACGACTCAGTAAGTACATCCTGTTTTACTTTATTTGATGCAGTTTTGGATGCACTTGTGCTTGAAACTTCAAAATTAAAAACTCAGACATTTAAAGACTTTATGATCATGAAATTATAAGAGTTAAAAAATGTGTATGACAGTTTCTAAATCTTTATTAATTATACACACTCTCGTGACAGAATGTTTGAAGATCGTATTTGGTTTTCAAATTCACAAGTGTAAGCAAAGAAGATGGGCAGTTTTTCTTATTTATTATCAGATATTCGACTGTAATAATTTCCAATTATTTTTGCAGCATCATCAATTTTCATGAAGTACTTACACACTCGCGGCGAACTCGTAGCGGACACAGCCGCCACCGCGAAAATCGCGAGCACCGCGAATCTGTGCAGCATCTTGATTACGGCAAAGGGCGATTTTCTCCCAAAGGATCAACGCGATCGGGAAGACGAGACAGAGCCCAGGTGAGGCCGCAGACGGATGGTCGACTTGTCAAGACCGTCCGGAGCGGCGATCTACGTACGTCCTTATATAGATGCGTCTTTTTCTTCTATTTCAGCACGGAAGAGAAGTAGGGGAAGGAGTTTCGCTCTTTCCCCTCCTCTCTTCCTCCCTATCGCTTGGTAATCCCCGCCGTCGTTCTTTCTTCGTTCGTTTCGTGTAATGACGCCATCGTCGTTCATTATCTATTCGTTTCCTCACTTCTCCCACGACGATGACACTTTCCAGCCTCGTCGCATATGGTTCTTTGAGGAAAGACAGGTTTTTCGTGTTCCAGATTTTTGTGTTGTGAAAATTATTATCGAATTCGAATTCGTATACATATAAATAGACAATAAAGAGTGATTCTTTTTAAGATCTTGAAAATGACTTCGAGCTTAGATTATGTTGACAATTGTTGAAAATTGTTTTTTATATCAATTTTAGTAATGTTACAATAAAAATGTATCATTTGATGCGGAGATTTTTTTATCTTGAACATAAGAAGTTATATAAATTACTTATTTTTCGATTTCAAGTGTTAATTTAATTCTAAGCAATTTAATTTTAGCTGATAACGCGGAAAATTTAAATAATCTTTAATTATAAGAAAAATACATTAGGATAATACACATATTAATAATTTTTGTAATCATACATAAACAATTAACAAAGACAGTAGGATTTCAATTTAAAAAACAACAAATCTAATATTTGAATCTCAGAAGCAAAACATGTGTCAGAGTATTTAATTAACTTGTAATAAAGAAAAAATTATTCCGGTTTTCGATGAAAATCTATTCGTAAAAATACCACAGGAGCTAGATCTCGTTGAATCCCCAGTTGGGTTCGGATCGCTCGCGGTCATTAACTCGGTAACTTTCCAGAATGGGTTTCTCGCCCATCGTCGGTGGCATCGTGGATGGAAAACCTTGAAGAGATTTTTCTCCATCGGTCCGGTCCTCGTTTGCCTCCTCCTCGTTTCAAGTTTAATCCGTGTCCTCGGCTTTGTTTGGCGAATTCGTGTCCTTCGCTCTTCGAAGATGCGACGCACACACACACGCATGCACCTTGTTATGCACATTGCCAAGTTAAAATCGTATAGAGCTTTGTTAACATGAGGAAAATAATTTAATAAATACGGCGGTAGTTCCCCGTTATCGTCACACGATGACGATTTCACGGTTTTCTATCTCTTTTTCTCATTCTATGTCTCTTTCCTGTATACAGATCACAAACTGAATAAATATTCCATGTAATGTCACTCATGTTTCGTCGTTACAAAATGGCAGCCGATAAGTATATAATCTCTGAACCACAAGATATAAATATATAATAATGCTGTGCTGTGCATGTAGTTGCAGTATATACTTATAAAGAATAATCTATTAAAAATTAAGCTTATCTGTATGAAAGTGTTCTGCCGGGCAATATTGATTTATGTTATGCAATACATAAATTTCACTGAAGTAACAGTCGATAATGACATAGAGATAACAATCCTTCGTGATGAAGTTATCGAAAATTTTAATTAAATTAATTATAAATCAAATTTTTTTTCTTAGAATTTTGGAACGAAACTTTTCGAAATTTTAGAATTGTGTGAAGATTTAATAATGTTAGAGATTACAGCTCATGCTAATTTTTCTATATATTGCAACTTAATGTGTAATGTCTACTTGTTATATTTACATAACATGTTTATTACAACTTCTTTTGCGCAGAAATACTGTTTTCATAACAAGAGAATAATGATTTACAATTAGAATAATTATAAAATAATATTTATATAATAACACTTATTTGCTATATCAACTTTTTTTTAAAAGAATATGATATGTGAGGGGGGGATTTAATATATAACATAAGGATGACTTTTTTGTTTCTTGTTGATAGTTTCTTATCGGTGGACCATTATACATTATACAACTTGCGGAAGCACGAACATTGACGTTAAGAATATAAACGCGTGCCTGATTGATTCATATGATCCATATGATTCATTATCTATTGATCATTATACGTGCCGAAGTATCGAAACATTCTTTGTGGCGGACGATGAACCGGAGGAAAAAGCGTTTCGTCGTAAATAGCGGCTGAGAATTCATGATGAGCTCACTCATAAACGGAAAAATCCTCATGTTATCGTCTTTTCAAACGATAATGAGTGCTTCTCATCTGACACAACTCGAAACAAATGTTGTTCTATCTTTTTTATATAATATTTATCGTGATTTATTTTATAATAGTAACTGTCGTAATTTTTAAACAAAATATTTCAACAAAGAAAGGGTGAATTACATTTTATTTCGATAATTAGGTTAATATCAGGATTATTGGTATAGCAAAACTTTTCTAACATTAAGAGAATTAATTACTAATTACATTATTTTTAATTAATTAATGACTTAGGGTTACTTCAACCAACCTCTGATTAATCTAATCGACCGATTAATCCATTGGAATTAACCAATCGCAGTTGTCTGTTATATGAAATGACAAATGCGATTGGTTAATTTCAATGGATTAATTGGTCGATTAGATTAATCAGAGGTTGGTTGAAGTGACCCTTAGTGATTCTCTGAGACTTTCAACCAAAATCGAAAATCATATCTTAAAATACAGCGTGTATCTTCTATTTTTAAGTTACCGAGGAATATTCAGACGCTGCAATATCACTTTCCTTATTCGTTTCTTGGAACTAATAATTTTCCTTTATTGCATGTGTGTACGATTTTACACGAGCGAGATCAAGATCGAAATAATAAGGATAACGTAATATGAAACTATCGTCATGTATTATCATACATATTACACGCGAATCTACATAAATCTGCAATTCAGCAAGCCAATTGATGCATCCGATACACTCGGCGCCCGATATATTCTTTATTTATAGACTTCTCCGTGAATGCATAACTAAAATAATTTTATTATTCAGCAGAAAAAGGCAGTTTTCATAAATTAATGTCGAGAAAATTAAATCGGCGTTGCCGCATCGTTGACAATCTTGCTCGCGTGAGACCTCGACACATGAGTCCTATGCGGTTTTAAACTGCAAGGTCGGATACGTTCGCAACTTCAAGACCTCGAGGTGAGCGTGCAAGATTAGCAACTGTTCATAATTGTCCTCTGCTTTCATAACGAGCTTGGTACGCCTCGCGATCGCCGCGAGTCTCATCCTTCGAGATTCCTCGTCCCTTTTGTGATGCGGATCTTCGAGTAACCTGCGACACTCCTCGACGTCCGACGACTTCGACTTGATCACCTGCGATATCTTGTCGTTCTTCTTTTTCCACTTAGCCATTAGCCGCTTTGTTTCTTTCAGACGTGCCTGTTCTAGTTCCAACATTTGGCGAAATTTCTGAAAACCAGAAATCATGTTTCCCGAATCATCTGCGTACGTTTCGAATAATAATAGATCGGTACTCACGTTTCGAAATATTCGCAAGTCGACCTGCATTTTTTCGTAATCTTCCTCCAAATTTACGCTGCAGGGGTAATTGTTCAAAAATTCGAGCACGTTTCTCGTGATCTAAAATTACGCAAGGAACAACGGTACTTTTTTAATATCAAATAAATTGTGTGTGTTGCGATATAAAAAAAATTCCCATATAATAATAATACATTTTACAAAGAGAGAAATCTTCTTCTTGCCAATCTTTATACCTTGAACTCTTGGATATCCTTCAAGTCTCGCTGCAGGTCTTCCATTATCATCTTCGCGCAAGCGTGCTGCCATTCGTGTTGCGACACGATTTTCCGCAAGTGCATGGATTTGTGCATCGCTGCCAGCTTACGTTTCCCAGTCTCAACGATAGAATCGTTGACCCGTAAAAGCTCCTCGCGCATCACGAGGACGGCGTTCTCGTAGTCGGAGGGACAGCCTCGCAGCGGCACCTCGATCTGGCCCATTTTCAACACGAGTTGAATCTCCATTTCCTGCGCCCGATGCGACAAGGATTTCTCCATGTCATCCAGACTGGCCTTCCTGCACGCCACCACGTTATCAGCCGACTGCATCGCCTTTTGATAAAACGACAGCGTCTGTTCCGCCTCGGCTATCTCCACCGCGCAGCACCTCACCTTTGACAATACCATTTTTTTTTTGGCAAAACTACAACTTTCTTTTTTTCATGTTATAATCAGCTTAAAATATTGTTGTATGAAAGAAAAGGGAAAAGCAATAGACCTCCATTTTATTTCGGAAATTTGGAACGTTGTATTAATAATATAAATTAACATTTTTTATTTTCTATATTTTTACATAACAAATTAAAATCTTCAATTATTTATACAATTTAATAATAATTCAAAAAATAGAATTTTACAGGGCCAATGAGAGTAAACGCGTAGTAATTGATGCGCAATAAATTCCTTTTATTTAAAAATTATTTTCATATGAATGTTTCGGTCCTCCTTCGGACCATCCTCAGCATAACAATAATTCTCCAGATAATAATGTCCTTAACATTGAGATACTCCTCGATTATATTAAGGACATTATTATCTGGAGAATTATTGTTATGCTGAGGTCCGAAGGGGGATCGAAACGTTCATATGAAAATAATTTTTGAATAAAAGGAATTTATTGCGCATCAATTACTGCGCGTTTACTCTCATTGGCCCTGTAAAATTCTATTTTTGACAATTTCGAGAGTCTACATTTTTATTTAATAATAATTACTATAAAATCATATGATAAATAAATTTTAATAAATAAATTTCTTACCTTCGTCTCCATCTCGACCTTCGTTCTTCTCAACTTGCACATCATTCGCCAATAATCGACATTAATTTGCGACGGTAGATTTCGGGGCATCGAGTCCAAGACATCCATGCCTTTGAGAAAGTCCAGACATTCGCGTGGTAAGACGTCCGACTTTTCACTGTCCGCGACGCAGTTCGCTACCTCTGTCAAATAGGTGACAGACGTGGTGGTCAACCGACCGATCCTGGGCCGCTTTTTGTAGTGCCTGAACAAGTGTTCTACTAGCGGCTGCTTTAATTCCGCGAATTCGCCGCGGAACTTGGACTCCTGGCGTTTCTCCGCCTTGCAAAGGCTGTCGTATCGAACTTTCAGCTCCGATATGATCATCTCCAGCGAGTTGCTCTCCTCGGCGAGCTTGCGTGCCTCTCGCGTAGCCGATGCTACCTCTTCGTCGGCGAAATGAGCAATTTCCTTCCTGCCGTCGACCATAGATCGATATCTTCGAATCGCGCGTATTCTCATCAGTCTCTCTTGGAAGATCGCGCATTCAATTTGTATCTTCTTCAATTCCAGATCCTTTAACTTGTCGTTGAATGCGACAATGTCTCTTTGCAAGGCGTCTGAAACGTACGTTTTATGTATTCAAATGAAAACTTCAGTGGTTCGCAGATTATGTTAAAACACAATTATTTAAATGAACACGATTATTTATTCTTTTAAAACGAGACGTTCTACCTTTTGTTTCTATGATATCATCCTCTAGTGTCACTCTATATTTTTCTCGTTCTTCTTGCAATGCTTGTACTTTGGAATTATACGATGCGATAACAGCGATATCTTCGTCAGTGTATTTCGAAGGATCCTTCGTAATTAAACAGTCCGGCACAGGTATTTCCTTCTTCACCTCATCTTCCCATCTTGAACATTTTTTTTTTAATTAAGTTAATTTTACTTGAATACTTTTTTTTTTGAAAAACATACAAAAGCCTATTAGTCAATTTATTAATACTTATGTAATTATTTCTCAAATTTTAGTTGACTCACTTAAGTTCTAATACTCCATCCATCATTTTTTCAAGAGCTATTTCATAAAAATCATTTATTTTTTCATTTTTATTTTCATCCTCTCGATTCTCGTCAACTGTTTTTAATTCTCCTCGTCGCGACTGTTCCTCAAATACTTCGTGATCTTCTACGGTAACAATGTAGTCAGGTATTTCTTCGACATTCCAAGTCGGAGTCTCGATGGGCTCCAAAGTGGAATCTACCCCAAACATCGTGTTCAATTGAGATGCACAATATCGAAGCCTGCTGATACGTTCCTTTGCACATTTTAATACACATTCCTTTGCGTGTTTCATTTTATCGAAGAGCTCGTTGAAATGCATCTGTTTTTTTTTTAAAGTACGACTTACAAAAATTGCAAATATTATTGAACGATAAAAAAAAATAATTTTTATATTATATAGGTTTCCAAAATAATGATTGAATATATTTATGTCTAATTATGTTTTCAGTAAGCAGAGTGTAATTGTTGACAAATAGATTTATGGCAGCTGTTACCTTTAATTTACGCTCTCGATTTTCAATGATAACATCCTTCTGCAAGATATCCTCCAGATCGCTATCACATGGAATCAATAACTGATGCGTTGAAGCTATACTTTGATCCTCAATCCATTTATGCGTCGTAATACCCGATATACATAATTTTTCATCTTCATCCGCAAGTGTGTACCATCTCTTAGCCGTTTGATACGTTTTGCTTTCATTGTTAGTCGTTGAAGATTCTTTATTTTCGGAAATTATGGATCCTCGTCTTGAATCTTCTTCTTTATCTACTGATTCGTTATACACCTCGTAACTAGAAAGATTATTTTTCATATATTTAAAGAAATAATTGCTTATAATTTCTGTTGCTTAAAAATTTATAAATACATTTATACATATTATTCAAAATGCTACAGTGAAGAAATAAAAAAGTTATTTGTCATTATACGATAAATTAATAAAAAAGATCCGGACAAAAATAATTACCTGTACAAAAATTCGTCAGTGTCCGAAGAAAGTCTATTCCATACTTTATAGTCGTTCATTTTTCGAGTCGATGTGACGAGAGGAAAATTTCGAATAATCGTGTCGCCACCAATTGATCTGAGAGCACATGGTTTAACTTGCAGCGGTTCCCAGAATATTTCACGAAGATTCGACGCCACCTGATCTCTTTGAGCGCAATCCTCTTCGAGGTTTCGATGCAACTTGTCTCGTTCATCTCGAGCCTCTTCTATTCTCTGCTGCCGGGATTCGCGATCCAAATCGAAAGCCGAAATCGGCAAACGAACGTCTGGAGATTTGCCTTCATTTATATCGAGAAGCTCACGTATCTATTGCAAAAATTATTTTAAAACAACAAACATTAACTAATAGGCTACTAAGAGTCATCGCGGTTATAAGTGCGCAATTAAACTTATTACNTTAAAACTGTTTATTCATACTAACGCGATACAACAATTTAACGAACGTTTCGACTCGCTTTGGAGTCCTCTTCAGCGTATCAATATACAAAAAAAATTTTTAAATTTCAAGACGTCATCAGTTCTCGTCGACGGGAAGCAGTCACCAACGGTTTGCCAAATCCATAGTGGCATCTCCACTATCTTAAGTGCTCACTATCTTAAGTCAGTACACACTCTGACTTAAGATAGTGAGCACGCGTTGCGGAGCGATAAACACTTGAGTGTG
>QKQZ01030646.1:0-25382 GCA_003595255.1 Solenopsis fugax | reverse complement strand
CGCCGCCAACGCCGACGCCGCGATTCCTTTCCGGCACACCTCGGGTACCGGATGCGGGTCACGCACCGGTGGGTCTCTCCGCTGAAGGGGTCCGGACGCGGGTTCCATTTTTACACGCGGGAAATTAATAGGAGCAACGAGAGAGGGAAAGAGCGTGCGCGCCGCGCCGTCGAGATAATTACGGAGCTCTCGCTTTATCACTATCGCAATTTCTCGATAATTTACGTCTCCAATTTTCAATTGGGACCGTTCGATTTCCGCAACAGCTGAAAATACACGCCCATCGTGTGTCGCAAACAAATTTCAGAATACGCATTTATCGCGAATAAACCTACCATGAATTTCCTCATTGAGATATCCGCTTTACGTCCATTTGCAGTCCCCTTCGAATTTTTATTCGTTTTCTATTACTTAAGATGATTAACTAGAAAGGTTTACACATCCCCCCCCTCTCGCTGTAAATCCCAAAGAGGACAGTTCGCGAGATTTATTTCGCCGTACGAGGGTGGTCGCGTCGTTGCTGATAATTTCAGTATAATTCATATTACTCGTAGGCAGGGATCGTACGTATCCGGCTGGGAGCGTATTGTAACACGTGGGTGGACGCTGTACGCGTTGTCATTTCTGCGGTTTTATCGCTTTCATGCGTTTTGTTCACCGTCGATTTATGTCGTCTCGGCATCACGCGTTTCTGTCGCGCGAGCTACCACAATAATTCGAAAGCTCTTTCTCTCTCTTCCTCCCTGCCGTCCTCCCTTTGTGATCGAGCGAGAGGCAGCGTTAAAAGTTTCTGGGTACGCAGGAAACCGAACACCCCGCAACGACGACCTTGAATACTCTCCCGCGCGTGCGCCCGCGTGCACGCTCAGGGATGGTTCGTTAAACCAGGAATGTGTAGGACTTCGTTACGGAGCGTTCCGCTTTCATTACGGATCGCTCGAATCTCGTCAATGACTTAAAGCCGAAGAGCGGAGACGCGCGCCAAAGAACTCCGAGGAAACTTTCGTCCCGTACTTTCTTATTGAATATTTAGCCTCGTTAATAACTCAGCCCCGCGCGCTAATTCCACGCAGGTGTTCCTGCTATACGAATAGGAATAAGCGACGTAATAAATATGTCGCTGTCGAAAACTGTCCTGCCTTCATAAAATTTTTTATTACTTGTATATAATAAAAAAATTTTCACATCGATGATACTACACTGAAAAAAAAAGACTGGTTATAACTACCAAATGTATAGTGAAATAGTATCAATTAAATATTTGGTCAATGTAACCAAAAATAATTTTACTTTTCTAAATATTTAGTAACTTGTACCAGACTTGATAATACTTACTAAACATTTAGTAAAATAAAATTATTTTTTGTTATATTGACAAAATATTTAATTGATACTATTTCACTGTACATTTGGTAGTTATAACCAGACTTTTTTTTCAGTGTACGAAAATTGTAGAGATATTAGTTACTTTTTCGGAGGGCGGGAGGTTTAAACAATTATTTTACAGAAATTTTCAATTTAAAATCGGTTGAACGATATTATTATACTTTCCTTTCTCTCTATGTTTCGAAGATTAAAAAGAAATATTTAAATTAATTAATTTATTCGATATTATCTAGACAAACGAGTTTTAGTTGCACTTTTACCTTTGCTCAATTCATACGAAGGTAATCCGCATAAACAGTTAACGCCACCCATCTCGCAAGAAACTGCGTTCTCCGCATATTTTTGTAGAGTTTCGCAAAGTTAATTCGCACGTGCAGCTTTGATCGAATATCTCCTTTCTCGCGTTAAATGTGTTTCTTTTTTCAACCCTTCCTCGTTTACTTTTCTCTCTTTTTGTGAGCCCGAATGTACACACACTCACACACACATACACATACACATATATGAACGTACACCTCATCTTCGTCTCCTTGCCACGATAACCGCCAGCGGTTTTGAACGGCTCCATTCCCATCACCGGAAGATAAACTCCTATAAAATCTCACTGCCGCGACGGTTTAAGGCGCCTCACCCACCCACCATCGCGCACTCCTCGCAGACTACCGATATTATCCTCCGCTCTATCCGGATTCGTTCTTAGACGCGGGGTGGTGCGGAACAGAGTTTCGCCTCAATTTTCGTTTTGCTCAATTTTCGCTGACGTTCTAGAGCGAAGGAAAAAAGAGGTGTATTCGAAATGTGAAAATACGAGAGCGAAAAAACGCGAAAAAACGCCGTGATAAAGAAGAGGACGGAGGCGAACTAACGTCGACGAAAGAGAGAAGAGAGAAACGCATGGCGGAGCAAAAACGATTCCAGACGCTGACGCTTCTGAACCAGTAAAAGTTTAAGCCTCCGTCGTAACTCGCAACCTGTTATGCTTCCGCGACACCGATCATTTCTCGCGAACTGCCCCGTGATCTCGCCGTTTATGCGACAGTTATTTCTCGGCGCGGCTGCGAGAAGAGCCTCTTCACATGGAGGCGCTGTAACGAGCGCTGACATAGCGCCCCGCCGCGTTTACTATTTAACGCGTTCGCCGTTTTAGAACGATTCGTCAACTCGTTGCGAATCGACGATGAGGCTCGAGATACATCAGTGAAGTCTGAGAGCAAAACGTGATTTTTTTCGGAGAAGAAGGGGGGAATCTTATAGATGCCTGTGAGCATCAGTACTATTGAATTAATTATTAATTTAGTATTTGTGACATTACTCTTATGGTTCAATTTAAGAGCTGCATTTTCAAGATCAAAATTAACAGCGTACAGTTTGAAGAATCAAAAATGTATATAAAATCGCGCAAGAAATATTATTTGAGCACTAAGAATCCCAACCATTGTTGGTTTCCTTCAATTTTAATTGTATTACACAAATTGCGGTTTTATCACAATTATTGTTTCAAAATGTGATATTCCAAAGCTGATATTATTTAAGTACTTTTTCAAATATTTTTTACGATATTGGTGTGTTTAAGTAATTAGTTCTAAAATATAATGATATGTGTTAGACACACACACACAGAATCAAAAATTAAGTTTTTAAGTACTTAAGTAATTTTTTAAAACGTATGCCACTTTTTGTAAATAGATGACGTCAAGATTGAATATTTATGAGATGCGAATCGCGCTAAATCTCCTGAGATTGTATCTAACTATATAGCAGTGGCATACTTGGAGATTCCAACACCTGATTTCTAACGAGCATCAGGCATCATGATGTACTTGCAGGAAGTTCGTCCGGTATATCGGTAAGATCGAAAGTTTGACGCGGGTCGGCTCATTGAGAGCAATTGGACGCCCGCATGGCCAAACGTATTAGCCGCTTGATTGGTATTCCAAAGATCCTCGGTGTGAGAGAGTCGAGGTAGTTTCGTCCTTCCTTCTCTCCTGCTTCTCTCCCCTTCCGTCATTCTATCTCTCACGCTTTCTCTGTCTCTCTCTCTCTCTTTCTCTCTCTGGAAGCATAGGATCTTCATCACGGTGCCTGTTACGAATAAGCTCTTAATTCCTTGTAGGGTTCTTGACTCCCACTTCTACTCTGCGTCTCTCTGACTGTGCTCTGTCCCTCCCTCTCCCCCTCGGCCTTCTCTCGCAGGACTCTTCTTCGTCGGTACCTCTTCTCCCTTTCTCAATCCGAGAGTTCTCGATTCTCTCCCACTGCCGTCTAACCACTACTGCTTCTTCCAACGTACACCCTCCTCCCCTTTCCCCCTCGGCCTCGCCCCGCGCGTCCGCGACCCACCCGCTCAACGACCGCCACCCCACCCTCTCGACGCCACTTTCTTGGCTTCTCTCACTCCTCGTGCTCTTCTCTCCTTCTGTTTTGCTCTTGTACAAAAGCCAACGTGGGCTGTATGCTCGTACAGATGTGCCCAGCGTTGGACTCGAACGTACGAAAAGCCGGAGCAAAGAAAAACTACGTGTAGTAGTAGGGTGTACGTCTCGTTTATGTGCGCATTCCCTTAAACGATCTTCGCGTATCTGTGAATTATGCCCGGTGTACAAAATTACCTTATGTACATATATAACATTGAGTTTGCAAAATAGAAAATTTTATTTTCAAGAAACCTATTTTTTTTAACGAAAAGAAGAAAAAAATCTGAAATCGAGGGCAAGTTTTATCAGATTATTTTTATCCAAGATTTTGCTCGTAAGTCTGAATCATTAAATTATCGAATGGAAAGTTAAGAAGGCTCCAACTTACATAAAATGATGTGCAAAATAAAAATGTCCCTTGTTTCTACAATCTTTTTTTCAGTTTTCCGATTTATATCACGATTAATTTATTTTCTGTCCAGTGAAGCCAGATTTGATTTTCGCTCCATTGCTCGTGCTCGCGCGTGTCTCATTACATTCGCTTGGTCGGATACCGTGTCCTCCCTTACAGAGCGAATAAGTAAAGCGAAGCGGAGAAGCGTGTATCGACCTCGAGCCGTAGGTGTGGGTTCGGTCCGAGAGCGGTCGGTCTGCTCACGCTTGGCAGCCTGGCGACTACGAGCCGCCTCTCTCGGGTTCCGTGCTCTCTTGGGCGAGCCCTCAAAAAAATCCCCAATGCCAGGGGAAATGGGGGCAGGAGTGATCCTGGAGGGAGGAGGAAGTGTAGCCGAGCTAGAAGGGGACTGAAAGGGAGAGAGTTATATATACGGGGTCTCTCCCACCGTCGTCGCCTCTCTTCTTCGTCTTCTTCTTATTCTACGCCTTCGTTTTCTTCTTTTTGTCTCTCTTTCTCTCTCTCTCTCTTTCTCTCTTTCTGTTCTGCTCTACCGTAGTAGTGCTCTTTATCTCTTTTCAACCAGCCTCCGGTCGTATTCCATTTAGCAGGGGCGCCGTTGGAACCGACGAACCATCATAGAATACCTTGCAGCGAACCAAGAGCGTAGCCGCCAGTGCTGTGGGAGAAATAAAAAGGATCCTCCTCTCCTCGCAGCATGCCAAAATAAAACGGCACTCTAGCTGCTTGCCTCTGTCTGTCTCTCTTTTCCTCAGCTGGCCGTACTCATTCTGACCGTCCCGTTTGGTCTGTGACCGGAGAAAGAAAGAGAGTAAGAGAGTGAGAGAATACGAGAGAAGGACAGAGAGGAAGAGATTAGAGGGGAAAGGGATCGAGAGGAGAACGATCAGGTGGGGGCATAGGGGGGCAGAGAAAAGAGACGGGCTCTTTATTGGTCTCTGGGAAACCGATCCCCCTCAAGGGCAATTAGCGAAGTACAAAACGGAGGTAGCTCTCTCGGTTTATGGATTGGACGGTGAGAGGCGATTGAGCCCCCCCTATCCCTCCCCTTCCCTCATCTCCCACTTTCGGCCATATAGATCGCGTTCCGTAGTAGTGTTCGGTCGAGTGAAAAGTGTCATGGATAGCTCAATCTCGCGGATTAATGTCGGTCAATAACAAGCGCCGCGCTAATGCGAGCGCCATTCAATCTAATTAGCGCAGCGTAGAACGGTAGACAGGCGGCTCTAGTAGCACGAGAGCACGACAGGTGATTAGAAGTTATGCCGATGTGAATTACGGAGCGGAAAGTGGTGTTCGCGAGTGTTTAGATTCGATATCACGCGCATAACATCGCGCTGAGAGTGCACAAGGTAAAGCCTATGTGCCGCTTCATGTGAGAATGCGAAGTATTTTTTTTTTTTTTTAACAAGGTCGGAACAATATTAGCGGGAGGACAAGAGGCTTGCGCTCAATTCGACTCCCTGTTTCGAGATCCCCTTTTCAAGATGTCTTTCACCACCGGCCTCCTCCTCGCCTGTCCTGTCCTGTCATTCGGACAACCAGCTCAAGGACAGTCACCTTCGAGAAATGTTACTGGAGCGTGTGTGTCACGGTTGGAAAATGCGTTTGTCCTTTGCTATACGACTGACAGTCGTATTACCTGATTTGTACCAGTTATCTTAGGAATTTATGTTGTGAGAAAGCGGACATTTTGTACACTTTGTTGAAATCGAACCGACCCAAAATACGAAAATATTAGACAAGTTTTGTAATTTTATCCTAAACTCACAGATATATATACATTTACAGTTATAACTTTCGGATTACAAGTACAAAAACATGTCTTTCTCTCTTTTTTTAAATTTCTATTTAAATTACATTTTAATCGCAATGAGTTTCAAAATAGAGATTGTTCAAATAGACTAGCGTGAATATTATACGTTCATTTATATTATTGTATTTATATTACATTCATTTACGTTATTTGATCATTGTTATATTTAGAGAATTTATGAATATTGTATCTGAAGGAAAAAGCTATTTGATAATTCAAAAGTTTTAACAATTTGATCTACAATCAATATGTATTTAGAGTTCTATCTAGGAAAGCCATTAGCGATTCAACAAATTTCTCGCGCTTTCGTTAAAAATTAGTTTTATCGATCGATTCGTATCATAGAAATTGGGTTTGATTCTATATATCTAATTTCAGACTGCACATTGTTCTGAAACGGGCGAAATATTCCTGGAGAGCGGCTGTCAACACTTTTTTTTCAATTGTCTATTTTTCTTATGGAGAAAATTAATCTCGTATATGACGCGTTTCACCTATACTTAGATCGCCGTCGACTATCCCGGGAACACCATTCGAACTACCTCCTCGTCGTCGATAATTGAGAGCTCTTATTTCATCATTAGTAGCAGACCTTTCATCGCCTCGTTCCATAAATGTCACAATCATTTGATTTAACTCTTTTATCTTGTATAAAAACTACGGCGCGCATCACCACCTATATTCTCATCTTCGTGGAATATTACCGAAGCGTTTGTTGCGCAAAGCTCCCCCCNCCCCCCCCCCGCACAAAGACACAAATTGCACGCGCAAGATCTTTGGCAAGATCACCACCAATTCACGACCCCGACATTCGCTGGAAAGCGCGCGAAAGGAAAGATTGATGTCGATAGCCCCCTCTGATTAAACCTTCGGCGCCTGTATTCCCCCTTGCTCTCGCTCTCCGCCCGTATATTCTCCACCTTCTGCCTCATCCTTGCGGCGCACCCTAGCCTCCCCCCTCGTTTCCCTCCTTCCCAACCTACCCGAGCCTCTCGTCGAGGCGAGATAGCCTCCTCGTGTGGCGTGTACGCGTCATCGCCAAGTATAATATTCCCTTGGCAGGCCAGCAGGCCTGGCTCGCTGGATCGTCGTCGGATCTCACATGTGAGTACAGCCCGAGACCTGGAGGGGCCAGGCCCCCGCGTGTCCACGCACACGAAGACCACACGAAGAAACTCATGCGCGCGCGCGCGAGAGCTCGGCCTCCAGATAGAACGTGCGTTTCAACGCGCGACGGAGGTGCACGAGGCAGAGGAAGAGACAGGGGACGAGGCGACGAGGTTGGCCGGGGCGTTATTGAAACACTGGCTGGTTGCTTAGAACACGTGGGACGTATGCATTTCCAGCGGATCGTCGCCGTCGATAATTGTGGGCGCTCGCACGATGCACCGAGCGCCTTTCGAGCCTTTCGCTTAACCATTGCGAAGTCATGCTACCCGGAAGCGACCGCGAAGCTAATGATCTTTGCGTATTAATAGGCAGGCGTGATATCGAGATGAGACAACTGCCTGGATTAGTTCATGGATCTATAGCAGGCATGCGGAAAGGGGGAGGGAGGGGATATTGCCCGGATTAATTATCGGGCCTTTGTCGGGTGGAAATAAAGTGCTGTGGAAAGAGACGACTGGTGCGGGGGAACAAATTGCATTGCTAAGGTCGACGTTGGAGGCTAGGAGAATGTACATCCGCCTATGCCTTCGTACAACGTCGAACTCGAGAAACACCTTCGTGAAATTATTGAAAGTTTTCCATTCTGCATTGTCCTAAATCTATTCTACTTTTATCCCTCTTTATTTTTCAACGAGTCTCCTTAATGAGTACACTTGCAGATAATCATTCATTTAACATAACATGAGGCGTAAATTTTTTATTCGGGTCTCTCATCGGGCTCTCATTTCGAAAGGTTAGGTAAAATTATATCAGCAAAAATTGGTGCAGCATATCGATCGATACGCTGCATCAGCGAATTTCGGAGAATAGAGAAATCTCGGAAAAGTTCGAGTCATAATCCCCTCAAATTGGCGATCTCGCAAACGTGAAAGAGGAGCGGTNGTATGATTTTTCCTGCGTACGGTTTTTTCCCATGCATGTTAATGAAAAGAAGGAAAACAACGACGATGATGACGACGATGACGACGACGACGACGACGACGACGACGACGACGACGACGACAAGAAGCAGAGTGCAAGAAGAGTGCACGCTCTCTGCTCGCGGGGCGAGACGCGACTGGAGGGAACGAATCGAAGCGGCACGCTATGCGAGAGAACCAAATAGAGCAGGGCGCGTGCTCGAAAGTGGGCGCCGCTCTATCCTCTTCTTTTCCCTCCCACATTCCTCGCGCCCTCCGCCCTCGCCGTTCGCCACCCGTCCCGCGACGAGAGGGATGCTTGGACCATGCGTGTACGCGACTAACGCGTTTCTGTTCGGCTTTAGTCCTACCGTCAGGTGATATTGAATGCCGCGTCAACGGGACGCATAGTTCGATTCGTTATGAATTTCACAATACTTATAGGGCTTTACACCCATTTTTTACGCGCAAAAACAAGACTACTTTCATGAATTTTTTTTTTGGTAAAAACTATGCGACGGATTGATTTCAAATTTTGTGCGTTCATTCTGTGTATTATATCTTCAACGATGTGTAAAATAAAAATGGTTAAAAAATGTTAATTGTGTAAAAGATAAAATAATGAAAAAAACGCTTCTAAAAAAAAACTGATTTGATTCCTTACGTACACGATAATGTAACTCGGAATGATTTGAAACAAAAAATTCAAATTACATTTTACTTGCTAAAAGTGTGGATAGAGAATAAACTTTGGATTTTATAAAAAAAATTGTAAATTGAAAATGTCGGTTTAAAATTAACATTGCATACTCTCAAATCAGCTTTTATCACAGCAAAATAAACATTTGTTTTTAAAATTTCGGAAATTTTAAAGATTTGTTATACCTTGGATAGACATGTATTAAAAATAAATGCCAAAATAGAAGTCAATCGGTCCAATATAGTTTTTGAGATATCGTGCACGTAGATTTTGAAAGTACACAGTTTCGAGAAAAACGCGATTAAAAGTTTTAAATATGATTATTTCATACACAACTATTTTTTCCACATTGTTGAAGATACATAGAATAAATTTGAAATCGATCCATCGCATAGTTTTTACCCAAAAAATTCTTGTTGTAAAAATAGTCTTGTTTTCACGTATAAAAAAAAATGGAAAGACCCCTTCACGCATTTGCATTTCGTTCGAGTGTCGTTCTTTCTAGTGCGTCCTGCTGCGATGCGACGGACGATCGTCCTTGATGAGAGACCGATCGCAGGCTTGTAATTAATTCTTTACTGCGAAATCCGCGTGTTTCTTGCTATGCGAAGGAACGTCCGTAGTTAGAAGGAACATCCAAGGAGTTTGCACGTCTCCGCGTATCACGATAACGTAATTAGAAGCGTCGTATTGTAAGTTAGACATTTTTAATACTGCAACCGTTGGCCTTGCGTGGGACGAAAGTTCCACGAAGATCTCTCGGATATCGGAAACATGCCACGTGGATAAAAGTTTGTACGACGAGAAGACGCCCTTGCTGAACCGAACAGCTCTCTATCGTAAAAAACTCCGATGAGTCTTGCAAAACAAGCTCGCGTTCGTTTCGATCTATTAATCATTCTGGTAATTTTCTTCAATTTTCCGTTTTGAATCAATCGTATTCCGTCTTTGATAATCGATCATAGAAAACTTGTTAGAAGGTTAATGACTGGAATATTAAACAAGCTACAGTTTTCGCTTCGAGCTCGAGGCTCCGATGTTCTTCGTTAACGCACGCGACGCGCGACGCGAGGATCTTCGCGTCGCAGTCTTCATCTTCGTCGCCGTTGTCGTCGTCATTGGACTTTTCCCCTCGGTGGAAGGCAATGACGCACACGTATGCGCGCGTACACCGTCCGACAACACACAAGCCTCGGGAGTAATGGATGTGTTACACGGCCGAGGATTCAGAGAAACACGGACACGTACGGGGCGACACGTATGGGAGGGACGGGCGGACGGACAGACGAATGGGAGACTGTTACACCCAATTGTCCCTCGTTGCGCAGGGGTCAAGTAAGGTAGCCAACCGGCCACGCCGGATACCGCGGTCGCCTGTGGCTCCGACGACGTTACTCCCAATCGTACTGCATTTTAATCTTAACTTCCTAAATTCCCAAGTTATCGTGTGACAGAAGCTTTTATAATTCCTAATCTCGAGCCCATTTGCCGACGAAGAAATTCTTATTCGCTAATACGCGGCGATTGAACGGCTCCAGGTAGGCGAGAGAAAAGAAATGACATCTTTGACCCTAATATTTACGATTACAAGAAAAGTTGTATGTGAAACAAAATACTAAATTAACCCTCAGCTGACACACTATATTGGATTCAATATTTTGCCACACATGGGTGTACGTCACCCGACCATTTTCAATTGCGTATATCTCGGTATCTAATGCATAGAATTTGAATAATTTTTTTCTTAATCGATACGCCAGAAGATCAAGAAGAAGACTAAATAGGTGCGGAAATCGAAAAGTTGAATATATTCGAAATATTCGGAAGAGAAGGAGCGAACGATTTATGAATGCCAAACATTTTTGTAAAAATGCCCGGGTGTCAGTTGAGGGTTAATGAAATAACGAAACAAATTGTCCGGTATTTTTTTTTTCATGTAGATGATGATCCAAATCAAAAGAAGATTGCGCAACTTGAATTTTTTCACACAAGCAGGAGAGTTATTTTTAAACGAGTTCACAGAGAATATATAATTCGTTCGCCTCTCATCGATTTACGTCTGCACTTTCACATCGTCTTTACACGGCAAAGCGCAACGAAGACTTGGCAAAGTGCACGTCTTTCCTGTCGACGCCACTGGATTCGTCCGTCGCCGCCGCCGCCGCCGCCACCGCCGCCGCCATCGTCGTCATCGTCTTTTTATTTCTTCTTCTTTTTTTGGGGGCGCACACGTGTGAGGTTATCCCGCTGACGGTGACCCCGTCGTCCTCCTACCGACGTCCCCTCCTACTACTCCGCATTTGCTTTCCAGATCAGAAGAGCTCCTCCAACGATCGGCTCTCCGTCGGTCTCCCCCTGACGCAACCTGGACTTCGCTACTTTGGAAATGTACGCCGGTGACGTCATGCGACATCCTCTCTTCTCCTCTTCTCTCGGCCGCCTTGTATATATATCGGCGAATATTTCTCGTTCGAATCTCTCTCGTGCAACCGCACGAACACGCGTATCCTTGGAGGGCGAAAAATCAACCGAGGAATCTGTCTTTTCCTCGACACGCATCTCGATCTTCCGACAAACACGAATGCAATTCACCTCATAGCGGATCTCGCAACCTCTCCGAGACGCCGCGCCGCAAGGCCAATCATCTCATTTCACATCAGTGATGAAATACGAGGCGTCGAGGTTCGGCGCTTATTGCGAATGTGTCAACGGTGTGACGATTCAATTTTACTCTGTCCAGAGTAAGACTAGAGATTTTCTCTCGATCGTTCGCGCGATTCGTCACTTCGAATAGGCGATCGCGGATCTGCGACGACGTTTCGATGATAATGGCGAGAGAATTCGATTATAAAAATCTTGGGATGACGAGACAGTGGGGCGGATTAAACGGGAAAAGTACACCAGGGAGGAAAATAAAAGCCGAAGGAGGGCGTAGCGTTGGTAATTGCCGGCGGCCTTGAGACCCGTTCACCGTAGGATCCTACGTATATTTATGCGACGCCAGATTTGGTAGGCAAATGAGTCGAAATTGAGAGTCGCCCAGTATACCGAACCGACCGAGAGAGAGAGAGAGAGAGAGGAGGGAGAGAAGGATCGGCGACAGGCGGTCGAATCGCGACGGCCGGTAGGTGTTTTGCCCCGGTTAAAACACATAGCGGAGAGATCACCGGTAGGCCACAATCATTTCCCCATTATCCAAAGAGCTACCCAGAAGAGGCAACTAAATCGACCACTCGAGCGAGCGTTCTTCGCGAGCAATCATCCTAACGGGCCCAATTCGGTCCTCCTTTTACGTCGCGGTCGGTGCGGCCGCCCGTGTTCCGGGTCCCCGACGAGTTTAACCTTTTCTTTATTCCCACTGCGTGGTTTAATTGCTTCAAGTATTCCTTGATTTATATCACGAGGTTTCTACATCTATCTTACGAAAGACATTTTGTAACAAATTACATTTTCTTGTTGCGAGCTGAGAACACGTACATTGAAAAAAAAAACGAATAAATATCGTTATCTATCTATCGTATTCAATATTTCTTCTAATAATTGTAATATTATGATAACTTGATGCAAATTGGAATCAACTGTGATCGAATAATTGGAATCTACTATGATGGTTCTTCTCGCTCTTCTTACATCATTTTCGTTGAAAACAAAAATACCTTTATATGCATTGCACCGAAATTTTACTTTAGAAATCAATATTTAATAATGACTAATAAAATTAATACATTTCTACTGAATTAATTTTAAAATTATTAATATGCATATGAATATTTCTTAATTAAATAATATTATGAATGGTTACATTTATAAATTCTGGAAATTGGATTACTTTTCTGAAGTGTCGCTGAAGAAAACAGTCTCGGAGTCTGACATGACAGACTCACTGCTCTACAGCGACAATCTCAAGAACTTCCCGTCTTTCTGGTTCGTGAATCTCTCTCTCTCTCTCTCCTTAGTCGCGCGGCTTCGACGAGTAATTCAGCATCTTCACTTGTCTTCTAGAAAGACAAAAGACAATCGTCTCGAACGATCTCGCGCGGCAGTGTCCGATCTCGCCGCCGTGTCGGTTGCCGTTGACGTTGATTGGTCGGACACCGGCTACTGGTCCCGGTTGACCCCTAACCCCGGCAACTCGCTCGCCTTTATCGTCTGGAATTGCTGTGTTGGTGGCGAGTTGGTACAACACAACGCAGCTCCCGCCCGCGGTGGCCTCCGCGTCTCTCGTCTCCTCTCTCGTTGTACACGCGCGCGTAACCGTGTACTACACGCATCTCTCGTGGCCGCCGAGCGGCTGCACGGTGGGAGCGGAATTCTGTGCGGAGCGACAAACAATTGCCGCCAAGTGGCTTAATTGCAGCCAACTAAACAAATGTTTCCAACCGTATCTGTCCGCCGAGAAGAACGGCGTTCAGGGAGAGCGTAGCTCTTCTTTTACGCCTCTCTCCTCCCTTCTTGCTCTCTCTTTCTCTGCGCGGCAATTCCCTCTCTTATACATATAGTTCTGGTTTCACATGTCTCTTCTCTCCTCGGAAGAGAGACAACTTATCGTTCCGGAGTCACCGGGACTGAAGTGAAGACGAGACTTCTTCGTTCCTCTTGTCTTATCCCGACGACTGTCATGCGTTCCCGCGTACAAAAGTAAATGCGTGCGCGTGAATCGAGGCGCGGTTCGCGCTCGTTGTGTTAACGAGATGTGACCTCGACGACGAAACGTCGCAACAGAGTTCTCATCTCCGAGATCATCGTCGAGATCGCAACGAGGTAGAAGCCAGAGAAACGGAATCGTTAGCGCTCGACGCATCCAGGGGAACTTGAACGGCACGGCTACTCTTAGCTCCGTTTTAATACTCCACTCCTTCCGCTCGCCTCTGTCTTCGTCCTCGTGCTTCATGCCTGGAAGACGCCGGGATCGTTTCTCATTCGCCTCAGTCGTCGTAGGTGTATATACGGCCGGACGGTTGCGCGCGCGGCGAGATTCCCATTTATCAGGGTACATCCGCCGGAAGTGGGGCGGCCCCCGTGCGTAGGTGAGACGGAGAAGAAGCGAGAAAGAGAAAGAACGCGTAGTCTGCTGGAGAAGCGGGAGGACCAGGGGAGGGGGGGCTCTTTGTTTATTAATACCTGCGACATCGGAGTCCTTGGACTGGCGGCGAATGAAATAAGTATAACACCGATGTGCGTTCAAATTTCGACGCATATTCCACACTGAGAGAAATCGTTTGGTAGTATAGTGATCAAATGAATTTTATAGTTACTGGTACCAAAAACTTTGTTACATTTAACAAAAAAAAAAAACCAAAAACTTTTTGTAATTTGTTGTATGAAAATAATTATTTGGTTAAGACTACAAATTGTTTGGTCAAAACAACTATATATTTAGTAACTATCACTATAAAATTCATTTGATCACTATTCAACCAAACTTTGGTTGATTTTACAAAACATTTCTCTCAGTGCATCTATCGTCTTATCTATGAATGATTTATTTATTTTTTTTTTTTACGATACTAAATTCCTATTTCAGTTCTATACACTGTTATTCCGACTCTCGTTTTTCACTGTATACTTCGTATATCGGAGGTCAGTTTGATGCCGTGAAAAAAATAAAGGTGTGTACGATGCGTAACAATCATTATCCGAGTACCGTTTGTCGACGAGTTCCGTATGTAACGTGAATTCCATGCGGCTTCCTATATCGCTCCGTCGCCTCCGTGTCCTTGTCGCAAATTAAACGCAACAATTCGCAGATATCCTGACGCGTAGGATAACTCGTAACGATAGCGTCACGATGGTATCAATTACTAGAATACCGCTGTGAAGCTCGATCCGCGCTCGTCGCCGATCGACTCCTTCCCAGAAGGTAACTTGCCGCGATTATCTTTAATGGCAAACACCTTGACGGTGTGCCAGGCCGAGCGAGAATCGACCGCGGTGAGATCGAGACCTCCGGGACAAGCGCGGCACGGTTGATCGTAAGGCGATTCTTGAAATCGCAAAGGCGGGGCCTTAGATCACTAGAATCTATCGCGGAGTTTGCCGCTCAGACTAAATTGCGATAGCACAAGTTTTATTTTCCACCTACATTTCTATTTTATCTCATCTCGGGTTTATATACCATTATCTGTACTCTTCCATCTGGAGCTTTATCTTCCTCTCATCCGACTCTCCGGTTCACGTTACAAAGGGGACTCATTATAATCGATAGATAACCTATAGATACTTCCGCGAACGGGTCCGCGAAAATCATGCTATATTAAATTCTTAATGAAAGATTCTTAAAATAACCTTCCGCGAATGTGCAGCTGGAAATCAACGGTGAAGAGAGGAAAGTGAATGAGAGAGAAAGAGAGAGAGAGAGAGAGAAATGGAGTAAGACGCCCAGCCAATAAATTCCATCGATTATTAAACAGATTCTGTACTCGGCTTCTAATATACCGATGAACTTCTGAATGCGCCGTCCCATTAATCGTTTCACCCGAAAANAAAAAAAACGTAGCTGATACTAAAAGCAAAATGTGGAAATAAAGTTTGACACAACGTAAGATAGTCAATGCTCATATTATTGAGAATTTCATCAAAATTAAAAAGCTTCTTGGCTACATATGGCAAACTCATTAATTTATAAATTATAATTATATAATTAGCAATTTTAAGTTTAATGCGAATTCGTAATGTTTCGAGGCATCCTAAGCGTCCTGCTTGTTCCCACATTCAATAGCGCTGTAACGTAATTGCAAAATTAAAATGTGCAAGCAAAGTCCAATATATTTTCTTATTGTAGAATACCAAGAATATCCTTTGCAAGCGTCTCTCTGCCCCTCCTCTCTCTCTCTCTCTCTCTCTCTTCGAACGCACACGCATGCAGAAGACTATTCGTCTTGAAAAAAAAGCGCAGCACGACATTTCGTCGCGATTGGATCTACACGCCGCCTCTCGCGATTTCCACGTTCTTGCGCGAACGACGGACGCCGGCTCGTCGGAATTTCTCGGTTACATCATCAGAAGTTTTTGCGGCGCCGCGCACACACCGATGCACGCGCGTACGCGTATGCAGCGTATACGCTCTCGCACGCCGCCTATGTCCTACAAGCCCGCTGGACAAAGTTGTGGCCGGTATCAATTGGCCGTGCTCTCCACGTTGTATACCGGTCGACCTTCTGGAGTTGCAACACGAGACCTGACACAGATAGGAGAGACTGCACCGCCGCTGCGCCTGCTGCAGCAACACACGGCGAACCAGTCGGCCCAGGCATCGTTCAGGCTAACGTAGTGCATTGCCTTGCGAAACTGCCGGCAGGTCGGCCGGCCGTCGTTCGTTTCAACGGGGAAAAACCCGTTAATTTCGTCGGAATAAAATCAATCAAAGTGAGATAGAATCGCGCCGCTAGAGCTTGGAAGATCGCCTCGACTCGCCGCCGCCGCCGCGACTCGCGAGGATCGATTAGAGTGCGGCGTGCGAGGTGATGCCATATCACGGAGAACGCTTCGCGCTGCTCTTTTCGATGAAAAACGACCCGACCATATAGAGCTGATCCTCTGTCCGACGAGCCTCGGCCTTATTCCCTCAAAGCGACCCTGACCACTCGATCTCGGCCAGTGGCGTAAAAAGAGGATGATTTTTTATTTTTTTTTTCATTTTTAGAGCAAACTGCTTGCGTGTCAAGCGTGACTGTTACATTGCATTTTGGCAAGTGTTATCAAATATATAATAAAATTTTTATTGTATTACCGCATTGCTGCAGTAAAAGTAAATATTTACGGAAAGGCTGATGATCTTCCGGAATAATTCTCCGTTATAATGACCCGTTATAATGACCATTATCTGTACACACTTACTACATTTGTTACGAAAGGGAGTTATGTCAGAATGTATTTCTTGACATGCGTGATAATTAATAATTTTCTAATGAACGCAAAGCTAATTGAGTTTCTGCATAATTATTTCTCGTTCGGTCGACGATCCCATTTCGCCGCGCTATGTTTAGAGAAGATCTTTGTGCACGCGTATATGGCGCGACGTTTAAGCCGGAGACAGACTGACCGCGTTGATCGTGAAAGGGTTCGTGAAAGAGAGGCGGTGCTCGTTCGCGCTACTGATCCGAGATTCTCGACGCGCGTCACCTTCGCAACGCGACGCAACGCCGAGGCGTAAGCAATTTGCGTTTCGACGAATCGCGAGTCGCCGTCGGCTCTTGATCTGGGACAATAAAGTCCACGGTCTTCCTGTGGGCGTATGGTAACGCGAACAGCCTTCGATAGCTTCTTCTTCATCGCACGTCTTGTGTCGCGACGCAAAGCAATAAGAACCTTAGAATTCGACTCAATTTTTAAATATAAGGCTGTACACAGAAAAAAAATTAGTATCAAATCAACAATTCATTGTTTCATATGTAAGCAAGAATATAAAATCTCCTTGGAAGTATTTATAATCTCAAAGAGACATTAAGAAATTTTGTTTCTTCATGTAAGCAAATTATGTCTAATCAAGATTATAATTTCTTCCAAGAAGATTTTATATATTCTTGCTTATATATGAAACAATGAATTGTTGATTCGATAATCATTTTTTTCTGTGTACATAGCGTAAAATATAAGTAAACAATAATAAATATTATTAATATTAAAAAAGAAGAAAGGAAATTCATTAACTCTGCTGAATTCAGTAGAGTTAATAAAATATTTTGTTTTAATTTATAATTATATAATAAATACTAGATAGAAGAGAGATATAATAGATCAGCTTTAAAAAAATTTAAAATAACTGTATTAATCTACATGATTATAGAGGAAGAAGTATGCATTTTCCGTAGTCACATATATTGCCTATAAATTTTGATTTAATCACGAACGAGAATTTACACAAACATTCTCCACGTTAATATTTAAAGAACACTTATAAAAATGACATGGAGGCTGCATAGCAAGACTAAATAAGACCGCAAGGCATCTGGTCCTGCGTAACGATGCGGTTACGCCGCGGCTGCGTTCGCGCGGTATTATCATAACGGGCAGTTGCGGAAAATGAGTTTCACGAACTTTTAAACGCGTCGCGAGAGTTTCGTCCCGTTCGCCTTCGTACCGCGCGCATGCAGAGCCCAGGGCGAAACCGTTCGGGCTTTCTATATAGCACGACTCGAGTGGAAAACGCTTCAGTACCTAACGGTGGCTTTCTATCTGTTGCAGGAGAACATCTCGACCCCGGAGCCCGCCGACATATCCGAGGACGATCACTACCCAAGTGAGCAAAACCTTTCATTATCTATATCTATCCCGTAGCGTAAACCTTGCCGAGCCCCTTATAGTCGCGGTATCGGAGGTGGTCTCCCGGTTAAGGATTACGAGATCGTAGTCCTTACGAAACAAGGTGCAGAGGAGTATGCCTGCCGCGTGCAAGCGTGCAAGCGTGCGTGCGTGCGTGCGTGCGTGCGTGCGTGAGCGAAGTTTTTACCGCGCTCGACACGATCCGCTTCGAGTGCGTCTCTCGTATGGAATCTTCCTGTGCCTCGTCTTTTTCGCGCATCTCCTCGTAGTCGCGGGGTCAGGTCGCAACCGTTTCGGGAATCTGACCCGAATTCTACGGCAGCACGTTTTTACATTATTGAACCGTGTCCTGAATGATTTAAACGTCACTCCGGCCGCCGCCGGCGCGCGGCCGGTTCTCCGCCTCACCCTTTCTCTTTCCCTCTGTCACCCTCTCTCTCTCTCTCTTCCTCTCTCCCGCCGGTTTGTTCGCCGGCTAATAAATCTCTGCTCTCGTCATCGCGCGGCCGAAGCGCCCGTCCGCCGTGTGTCACCGCTAATTCCGCCGCTCGGATGAACAAACGGAACCGCGCCCGCGCGATACGCTAGAAAATCTGCGGATTGTCCCTTTGAACTCTCCGGCCCGATTACGTGCGGTTGTGTGCCGGCGGGAACTACGCGGAACATCGTTATTTCAGTCGTTCCCGCGGAATTTGTGCGATTAATAGTAAGCTCGTTCATGCACTTCGCCCGTCGCTGTCGCTGCTGCTTGTATTGTTAAAATAAGTTGAATTAGAGCCAATGATAGATCGAGTCTCGTTCCCAATTTGTATTCTAATGATAATCCTAAGCTGATAAATTTCAGAAAAAAAATTTGTTGACACGTTGTGTTAATTCATAATAAAAAAGGAATTTAAACACTTTCGTTTTTCGTTAATTTTTACGTGCTTGAATTGTTGGATACATTATAAAATAGATGCAAATGATAAATTATTTGTGTACATTTTTGACGTTGCAATATCCAAATTAATAAATTACTGATAAGAATGAAAATGGATTATTTAAAAATAGGTTAAACGAAAGACATATTTTTCTGTGATTGAAACGTACACTTATTCCGAATCGGATATTCCTCGAACATTTTCCGGTAAATCCCCGCAGGAATCTCAGGTGGTAATAAATCAAGGTATAATAATCTAAGGGTTAATATCGGCTATTCACTTCTCCGACGTACGTTCGCGGGAGCTTGCGTGGCACGGATCGATATAACGAATTAGTATCGAACGCGTTACTTGGCACCGTGCATTCGATTACGGTTTCATGACATACAGGAACGGCTCGTCTTCGGCGTTCGGAGAGAAATGGACATGCATGGCACCGCGTTACATGCGCAGTGTGCAGTAAGATTAAATAAAAAAGAGAGACAAGTTCAATGTAGAAAAAAATATGCGTACGTAATACATGGCGTACACACACTGAGAAAAAAGACTGGTTATAACTACCAAATGAATAGTGAAATAGTATCAATTAAATATTTGGTCAATGTAACCTAAAATAATTTTACTTTTCTAAATATTTAGTAACTTATACACAGAAAAAAAATGACTATCAAATCAAGAATTCATTGTTTCATATAAGCAAGAATATAAAATCTTCTTGGAAGAATTTGATAATCTTGATCAGACATAATTTGCTTACATGAAGAAACAAAATTTCTTTATGTTAGCAAATTATGTCTCTTTGAGACTATAAATACTTCCGAGGAGATTTTATATTCTTGCTTATATATGAAACAATGAATTGTTGATTTGATACTAATTTTTTTTTCTGTGTATAAGTTACTAAATATTTAGAAAACTAAAATTATTTTAGGTTACATTGACCAAATATTTAATTGATACTATTTCACTATTTCACTACCAGATTTGATAATACTTACTAAATATTTAGTAAAATAAAATTACTTTGGTTACATTGTCAAAACATTTAATGGATACTATTTCACTATACATTTGGTAGTTACTAACCAGACTTTTTTTTCAGTGCATAACAAACACCGATCAGAACGTTCAATATAAGTCTACGACTAAATTCCTTTCTCTGAATGACGAGCCTTGAATGCGATTTGGAAATCACCTAGTTAAAGCGCGTTGCCCGCGAAACAGGTCAAAAGTCTTTACTCGTACGAGGCGACAAACAGTCGCTGTAGAAGTTACAAGAGCAGCAGCACCGGAGTCTGACATTTAAAACTCTTGTGATGACAGAAAATTTTCCCAAAGAAACGTCTTTTCCGTAATCTCCTTTCGTTTTTCGTTCACACGTGAATCGAATGTCACGCGTTTAACACACTGCACTTTGATTCTTTCGCTAGATAACTTATATTTCTCCGTTTCGCATGTTTTAAATATCCTCTTTCACGCTATCTTGGGAGTATCGCGCGTCAGGCCGCGACTGTAAGTGATAAGCGATGAGCTACGAGCTGCGAATAGCTGAATTTGAATTTATTGATCTTTTCAATTGGTCACGTTATATATGTTATATAGATTGTCATTTGTTACATTTATAATAAATCGGTCTTAGAGAAACCAGTTTTAGATTTATCTTGAAATTGAAATATTTCAAAGATCAAAGTCGATGTTGCCGGAAAACATGGTTCGCGTCATGCATTACTCGTTGTTTGCTAATGTGCATGCGGCCTTCGACATATCGGCCACGTTTTAGGAAACTATCGCTGTCGACGCCTTCTTTTTCGTTTGCGTTGCACGAATCGCGTTGTTTACTCGCCGACGACGCGACGGTAGAGTCGGCGCGACGAGCCGTTGATCGGAGAAACGCGAAAAGACACACGTCATCGTTCGCTCTAGTCTAGGGTATCAGTTCGATGCAGCGAGACGACGAGTCACGGCGTGCGACGGACGCTAAGACGGGCTCGTACATCTCGCCAGGCCCCTCGGTAGCCCCGGTGGATATCTCACGCAGTGAATCGTGTCGACAGAACGTCGTTAATCGCGCCGTCGAATTCTACCGCGACGCTGATCAATAATACAACCGATGTACTCTCGACCGGCTTCGGTCCAAGGATAAATCAACGGGCGCATACTTCAGCGGGGAGTTAATCGTAGACTCACTTACTCGCGGAGCTTAATCCGCAGTGGCCGCGGGGCTGGTTGGTTTTTGTCGGAGCCCGTGTAAATTACCCGATCGATTAATAATCGTAAACGGCGCGCGGCGTACGGTCCACCGCCAGCTGCGACGGCCGAGCTATGTGGCCTGCCGGCCGGCCGATTTATCAGTTTCGGGTAATTAAACCTGTTGCGTTTATTAAATCGCGTCGACGACGTCGTTTTTGTAAGCTTTAATTTATTCGGCCGCGATTCGCTCGTCCGTGGCTCGCCTCGCGAGCTCAGGTAGCTGATAAGTGATAATAGCCTTCGGCGTGCGAGGCCGCAGTCACCGGAGGTAGATGACGAATGTCGCGATTCTCGTTCGCGATACAAGCTCGCGTCCGGACGTATGACTCCACTCTCGCGGCGAGCAAGGACTCCCGTTTGCGAGAGTGCCCGACAGCCTTGCACTATGTACGCGCGCTATTGTTCGTTTGCATAATGATTTCCTAAACCTGTTTAAAGTCAATTGGCATTTTGAATTTCGACAGGCGCCCTCATGAAAGACCCGGATAAGCTGAAGCTGATGCTGCTCGCATGGAACTATAATCTTCAGGCGGCACAGGTCCAGGCGGCCAACGCGGCTCTCTCGCCAAATAACTCGTCGACTACCACGGCTACCACTGTTGGCACACCAGTCACCAGCCAATCGGCCATTTCCACGGCAAACAACACCATTAACAACTCTACACTTACAGGTAACACTTTATTTCACCGGCCGACGTATGCGGCGTTCTCGCGGTGTCGCGATGTCCTAAGTCATGCGAATGTGTTAGCGAATTGCGGCGCGGATAGCATTAGGGACAAGCGTTTCAAGCTCTTTTCGCAGATTAGTCTTATGATTTTTGGCGGGTTAAAAGTTAGAAGAGAAGAAATTTTTTCTCGATTCTGGAATATACACTGAAAAAAAAAGTCTGGCTATAACTACCAAATGTATAGTGAAATAGTATCAATTAAATATTTTGTCAATATAACCAAAAATAATTTTATTTTACTAAATGTTTAGTGTTATCAAATCTGGTATAAGTTACTAAATATTTAGAAAAGTAAAATTATTTTTGGTTACATTGACCAAATATTTAATTGGTACTATTTCACTATACATTTGGTAATTATAACCAGTCTTTTTTTTCAGTGTATACTGAGAGAAAAAATTGTAGTGATGGCAACTATATGGGCACAACCATACAAATTTTGTTAATATAATTATAACATACAATTAAGTGAACTGTATTGTAGTTATTGCAACTAAGTTAAGAGAACTAATAAAAAATAACAGAAATATTCGACCGATCTAATGAATAAGAATAAGTAATATCACGTTTTATTAAATTGAATTCAATTTAATAATGATTGATATCTGTGTTATGTCTGAAAAAACAATTCGGCGCGCAGTTTCGTGAATTTGAATGGATATATAAAATCACGCAAATAAACTAAGCACTAAGATCTAGCTTCGATCGTAGAAAGGCATTATCATTAAATTGTATTAATAAAAAATAATTGTAGAGTACTATATAACATAGTTTACAACTATTTTTTATTAGTTTTCTTAACCATAAACTTAGTTGCAGTAATTACAATATAGTTCACTTAACTATATATTATAATTATATTAACAAAATTTGTATGATTGTCCCCTTATAGTTGTCACCACTACAATTTTTTCTCTCAATGTATAAGTGATCTTGAAGATTTTAATGAATTTTTTCTCTTTTTAGAGAGATATTGCTTGTACAATATTCGAAATGAATTTCTCGAAATCGTCCTGTTTTTTTCTTTTATTTTAGCTTTTACAAATTTTCACTATAAATCTCTAAAAAAAAAAAAACTAATGTCATTAACTGTTTTCAATTACCAATGAGAATCAATCGAGGTAGCATTACATGCAGTTTCAGCTTTGCATATGTGATTGCGAACGACACGGAGTTCACGAGAAAAAAAAGTTGCCTCGCGAAATCGACAGGCGAGACATTTAACGGAATCCATTACGGGACGAAAAATGTCTAGACGTCTTTCTTTCTTTCTTTCTTTCTTTCTTCGTCGCAAAAGGACTCGACAAAGTTACCTACGCCAACGTCCCATTGATGTCGCCCTGACTGACGAAATCCCACTTATGAAAAGAACCTTGCTCCGCCTGGCGTAAGCGCGGCCGGGGGCTTTAATGCTCAAGTTCTGCGTCCTTCTCGCGCGCGTGACGCGCGGCGCGGCTCGACTCCGCTCGGCGGAGTGAATTGCAGGTTTCGCGGGGCCAAGGTGTACCGGCCATTTAGCTCGTAAAGTTTTGTCGTCGCGCGCGACGTGACTAATGGATCGCCGACCTAGGACGTACCCCGTGGCGTAGAAAGAGAAATTCGACGCGCGTCTCATTTGCCTGCGTGTGTATTCGCAATCGTGCGCGCGTGCACACGCGAGCGGTCCCTCCTCGTCGTTCCACACCCACGCGTTCCAGCGAAATCCGCGTCAGGGTGAATCGCGCACGGGGGAGGCTAGACGCGCCGTGAATCCTCGTGCTTTTCTCCGCCGGCGATGAATCAGTGCGGGCGGAAAAAACCGCACGCGAGAGATGAGAAATGCCACCGATACCTTCGAGAATATCAGTACCTCTCTCTCTCTCTCTCTCTCTCTCTCTCTCTCTCTCTCTCGATATTCACGACGCGAACGCGGTATGCATGCGTGTCGTACGTCATCCTCGTTCATCAATCCTTACGTAATCGTCGCGGAAACTAACATTCTTTTGCGCCATCGCAATTGTAATCCCGCCTGTAAGTAGTGTCCGTTAAAACTCGATCGTTTTTCATCGACCATTCTCGGTTTCTTATATTTTTGGTATATTTGAGCTCTTTAATGCCTGCCTTTTCATCTGTTACAACTCTGAAGAATACTTTTGCAATATTAAAACACCGGTTGCATTTCCGATTAGCTAGAGAAGGAGGGAAGGCATGCGCCCAAGACATTTGCGTACTTTGATACCTCGCGCTCGAGCGGCCTGGTTGAGTACATAGAGCCGAGTCATGTGAATGGGAGCGACGAATGTAATGCGGTAATTGTGTCGGCCGATGGACATTGAAAGTTGAATATCGAAAATCGCAGAGTGGGCGCGCGGAAAGGCCATTAGTCGAACTATTACGATATCGCAAGTGGGTCTCTTAAAATGGTTTTGAATTATATCCTATGCACGCCGCGTCGTTAATGCTTGGTCCAAGCCATCTATTTTTCCAATGCGAAAAGCAAGGAACGTTACGATTTCTAATAAAAGTTACGTTATGTAAAAATTAATTACGTGTATTTCTAATTTATAATTAAAGATCGCACAAAAATATAGAAAGCTACACTGAGAGAAATCGTTTGGTAGTATAGTGATCAAATGAATTTTATAGTTACTGGTATCAAAAACTTTGTTACATTTAACAAAAAAACCAAAAACTTTTTGTATATATTGTTGTATAAAAATAATTATTTGATTAAGACTACAAATTGGTTGGTCAAAACAACTATATATTTAGTAACTATCACTATAAAATTCATTTGATCATTATTCGACCAAACTTTGGTTGATTTTACAAAACCTCTCAGTGTAGTCTTTTAGTGTGAAACTCGGTCTTAATTAAAATTTTATGAATCCGACAGATTTATATTTTGAATAAAAAGATTAAATCCAATCTTAAAACATTAAAATTAACGTTTCGCGAAATGCAAATAGCAAGCTGTAACCAAAAATTACCCAATTATTCCATAAACTCGACGCTTTTTTTCGCTAATTAAACCTTGTTAAACGCGAATCATCGTCGACGGTGAAAGAAATAGGCGCGTTAATTGTCACGCGCGTCCTTAATGTCGCTATAATCGCGTAACGATCTCCAAGGCGCCGAACGTTTCCGTGCGGTACTGCATGCTCTCGGGACTCGCCTGTTGTTCAGTTAGGTTGCGGAAGGATAATTCACCGTGCTCCCCCCCACCCCGGTACGCCTCTTCCACCTATCTTCCCTGGCAGCTATTTGAAACTGGTTTCGAAGCGGGCCTCTATATCTCGGACGTAGTCATTGCGTAATGAACCAGCCATCGGCCGAAGAGACGAGTAGATATATACGTATATTTATATATATATATACACACACTCACATACGTATATACGCATACACATACATTTGCTGCACAACGGCTAGACCTCTCTTCTC